>JAECUM010014448.1:0-111068 GCA_016617855.1 Megalonaias nervosa
ACATCATCAGAATTATATTCACGCCAAAGGCGCTGTGCAAGATTTTTCATTTCTTCATGGAGAGATTCTCTACGGTAAATATCTCCGTTAGGTTTTACAAATTGATCGTAATATGCGGATTCTGAACTCTGAAATAACCAAACAGATACAGGATCGTTCTTGCTGATATCGCCGATAGCATCGAATATATAATCGTCATAAAATCTGACTGTCCTATCTCGTGGAAATATTGTTACAGCATCGGTCCATGCATGCGCGTTATGATCAATGATCGTTATTGGAGTTCCATTTTTTGTATATTTCTGTTTGTACAAAATTTCTCCGGTTAGTGTTTTTACTGTTATTGGAAATCTTAATTTCTTTTCTAGCTTAGCAACGTCGCTGATAGATGCTCCGGTATCTCTAACTGTTTCTGCCCACTCGTTTATTTTTGTGCGTCTTATATCCGTTAAACTGTTTCCGCGTATTGCTTTTGAGAAATGTTCCATAACTCGTTCAGCTACGCAATTTATTCTTGAAATTTTCATCGGTTTGAGATCCCCAACGCTGGGTTTATTATTCAGCGGATATACTGCATAGATAACTGCCGTGACAGGATATGCTCGTTCATAATATGGTTTATCAATACCGGTAAGCACACCTGGCTTGGATTGTTTATTTAATGTAACAGTATTATTTCCAGCATGAAGTCGTACAGGTTCGCGTTTGTCACGAATAATCCAAGTATCATCATCTGTCTGAACAATAAATTTTACTAAAATAATATATCGCTGATTGCCTTGATGAATATCAAGGTAGTTAATAATATTTTTACCTCGCTCGTCACTCATTCTAGCATCAACAACAACACCTTTGTCGCTCATAATCCTGAATGTGGACCAAGTATGAGCCGCACCATCATTGCGAAATTCTTTTTTACCTTCACGGATACGATCGGTTATATCACTATTTATCAAAGCCAGATCTTGCATCGAAAAATTAAATTTAGATTTTGGTAATTTGTCAAGATCAAATCTTGCGGTGGAAGGTTCAATCGTGGATAATCTCTCAAATTCCTCCATACTATATTTAAGACAAATATATATGTTTAATTAAACTTTAATTATATATATATAATGATTCAAACAAACAACCGATGCCGATGGCTTATGATTGGATTTTTAACTCCTTGTAATAAATCATGCGTAAATGAATTTTGTGGTCAACACATGCAAAGTTTCCGAAGAGGTAGTCTAGGACCAAAACCGTGTTTACGATGCGGTGTTGGAGTCAGAGGAGAAACACGGTTATGTGTATCGTGTGGCGGTAAAAGATACAGAGAGTTGAAATGATATTATGATAAGAAGTCGTCAGGTGAGTCTCCGTTAAAAACCGCTGAAGACTATCTGGCCAGATTTCAAGATTATCATTTAGACAAATAATATTATATATAAATGGAGCAAAAGGAATTTGTAGAGCACCCTATCATTAAAAATTATGAAGCGTCTCGTGATGGTGTCATCAGACACTGTCAACGAAAAAAAACCAGTTGGTAATGTTGATAATGCTGGTTATCTCAGATTTACTGTTGGAAAAAAAGATATCACTCACATAGGTTCGTGTTCGAGTGTTTTCATGGGGTCATCGAAGACGGGCTTGTAATCGATCACATCAATTCAGACCCGAAAGATAATTCTTTAAGTAATTTGCGTGTTGTTACACAAAGTCAGAATTTAAAATTCGGAAGTGTTGGTTATAATAATAAGACTCCTAGGTCGGTTATATCCATAAATACAGATACTGGTGAAGAGAGAATTTTTAATTCTATGAATGCTGCTGCCAAATATTTTGATATTTTTATGCCTTCAGTACAACGTGTCGCAAATAATATATATAAATCAGCGTTTTCGAAAAAAATTCAACAAAAGATCGCATTCCGATATATATAATAAAGAGAGATAAATCCGTCATTGCTGATAGAACAATCAAGTAGTTGTGTCCCTTCTTTTTGTTATTGCTTATACATATTCAGTGATAAGAATCCGTCCTGTCGTTGATAGCGTAATCAGGCAGCTATGATACTACAGTCTAATCGTAGTGTTTAAATATCTCTCCAGTCCAGACATCTCAACGTTGTGGAAATATTAATTACAGAAAATATATCCTCAAACAGAACATAAAAACCTCAGCCGTGATATTATATTGTACACATATAGATCGCAGCAGACGACACTATACTAAATGAATCTACGCAGTTCTGCAGCGAGCGGAATATACCAGAACAATATCGATCCAGTGCATTTAGTAACAGAGTTCTGGCCGTAACAGTGTTACAGTGTTTTAATAAAGCAGAAATGGCAGAAATATATAAAATTGCAGAATTTATTCAGAATCAGAATATTATTTCGGTGTCCGTGACATTGTGACTGGTTTCACAGTCACTGGTGAGACAGTGTGAATATTTATATACTTAAATTTAACTGTATATTTGTAGAGTTCCGATGGCCGTGTGGTTAAGGTGTTTGCGTGCGGATCCACTAGTGCATACTCTCTGCGTGTTCGAGTCTCCAAAAATGCTAAAGATACATTATCTTGCATTCGGCGACAGATGCTATTATAGTGGGGGAACCCGGAGAATTTCCTCCAAATCCACAACAGACAAAATACACTCTCCTATCATACCACTCTTGTGGTGGGTGAACTTTTGCACTCCCCGGGGTTTGTGTATGGGGGGAGAGTGTACAAAATCTGTTGGACGTAGACAAGATTCCACCGTCATCACCATTTGTATATATTCATGTTCATACAATCATCTATATGTTTGTGCCGTCCAAAAAATATCATCAAAATCATAATCATTTGTATATATTCATACAATCATTAAAAAAAAAAATCAAAAAATCATCTCAAAAACAGTCCTCGCTGAGGTACTTTCATTTTTATTCAGAATATATTTTTATCTGATTCAGAATATATTTTTATATTTATCTGATTCAGAAATACTTTTATTATAATAAAATTTTATTTTTTATGAAATTTGGTCAGATTTTATGAATTTGATGGGCATAATACCCGTCAGTTTGCGAATTCTGTACAGATTTCATGAATTTGATGGGCATAATACCCGTCTGCTTTGGAATTTTGTACAGATTTCATGAATTTGAGGGGTATAATACCCGTCATTTTGCGAATTCTGTACAGATTCTGTAAAATATTTTATTTTTTTATAAATATTTATTCTGGTTCAGACTTTTTTATGAATTTTGTGCAGAATTCATAAATTCTGTAGAGATTTTATGAATTTGATGGGCATTATACCCGTCAGTTTGCGAATTCTGTACAGATTTTATGAATTTGAGGGGCATAATACCCGTCAGTTTGCGAATTCTGTACAGATTTTGTAAAATATTTTATTTTTTATAACTATTTATTCTGATTCAGATTTTTTATAAATATTTATTATGATTCAGACTTTTTTATGAATTCTGTACAGATTTTCTGAATTTGACGGGAATAATGCCCGTCAGTTTGCGAATTCTGTACAGATTTTATGGATTTGAGGGGTATAATGCCCGTCAGTTTGCGAATTCTGTACAGATTGTATGAATTTGAGGGGTATAATGCCGGTCAAAATTGTGACTTTGGTCAGATTTTCTCAAATATTTTATTTTTATTCAGAAATATTTACTCAGAAATATATTTTTATTTAAACAAATAATTTATAATATATAAAATAATGAATCACGAAAACATCACATCAATTATTTCTGTTATTAAGAAATTACAACACAGCGGTGTGAAAATATCTGACCAACTTGATCCTGAAAAAATAATGAGTGATTTTGAACCATTACAATTTCGGAGGTTAGAAAATAGGTATACTTTACCCGCCGATTATAGATTTATAAAGATAATTCAGCAGGCGATGTTACGATCGCTGGCGGCAATCACTGATACGCAGGTGAAATTATTTGTGCAGTTATCACGGGCCGTCAAGCGGGTTATGTTAGAATTATCTCACAAATACGAAACGAAAAGACTCGTACACGCTCGTATAAACAGTTGAAAGATATCATGGTAGTGACTAAGTTGATAAACGAAGATGCGGAAGAATTACTGGCTACAGATAAAGACGGTGACGAAGTCACTGAGTGTGACTGTAGTGACTGCGCCACTAGAGACTGTGTCACCAATGACGAAGTCATCAGTGACAACGTCACCAGTGACAACGACGACGAAGCTAGAATACCCACTTGTAAAGTTGTCCCAGCTGATTTTAAACCGTAAAAAAATATTTGTTGTATCACGGCCCAACAAAAAAAAATATTTTATCTTTGACGTTCTCTTTGACATCTTTTTTTGCTTGGTGTTTTCTACGATCTCACATACAAGTTTATATTTAGTGACTCCGACCTAAGATCGAGCAAGTGGCCAGATTGGTCAGTAAGTTTGAAATTTATCCGTGATAAGAGACGACTGTGACATTTCAGATAAACAACATTGATTGGTTCTGATACAATCAAATAACCTGGAGGGACTTGAGGTGTAAACGAGTAGAGAATGTATCCTTGTTGGGCCTGGTTGGATTTATCAGTGTCCACTTGATAACTGCCGTCGACGACGTCACATACTATATTTACAGCTATCGTTGATGTGATATTAACGATACCCGGTGAAACATGACGGCCGCCCCCGTATGGATCATTATTGTATCTGAGAATATTTGCCGGTGGGGCTATTTTTTTCCACGATTCGAGGATCATAGGAAATAAATTTTCAATGTTAAGTTCAATTTTTGGGACAATACTATGATCTTGAAGTTTATTGAAATATTTTTTTTCATCGAAAATTTCAGATGTTTGTTCAATATATTTAATACTTTTATCTACCTCATCTATCATATATGTATAGTCAGATATTACTGCGTTTAGATGTTTAATTGAATCAATAATATTTTTTTTTACATCGTCGTTGTAATTTTTTATTAAATCAATAATTAAATTTTTTACGTGTTCATGACTTCTATCAAATTCATTTTTGATTGGAACAAACAAATCATCAAAATTAACACTCATAACTAAAGCTATATATATATATATTAAGTTTTGATGGATCAATTTTCCATAACTCACTTTTTCTGTAGTGGGGTGTCTTTGTAAATTTTTGCTCCTTCGTCAGAAACTCTTCTACGCGCAGTTCTGGTGGACCTTCATAAACAGGTTCAACTTCATGCCATCCTAACACTGACCTGATCGAAGACTGATATATATCCACGGCGTAATCCGGCGATAGTATTTCAACGGCCGACGACAGCGTTGGCTCGTGGACGGTAATGGCAATCTTTGATTCTTTTCCTGTGATGGATTTAATTCTGCGTTGGAATTCTTCATTGATTTGTTCTATTTGATAACTGCCCGTTGGTACACTGACTACTTGCCAATCAGGAGTTCCATCATCTTTGTTTTTATTTGCAAATACTAATAAATTATTCGGTTGTAGTCCACCAAACGACGTTGACCTAATATTGGGCCAACTATAATAAACCCGTAATTGCGCTAGACCTATCTCGGAAGCTGGAATTGCAGTTGGAAAATTAATACTGAATTCGGGCGAAGTCGAGCTCGCTGATATCATTGTGGTTCTTACCGGAGCGGCATTAGTGACGATCTGTTGTAGTAATTCCCTTGACTCAGCCATTATTATACTATTATTGTTTTAAATCCTTTTCAGAATTTTTTTCATTAACGACGACGGTGACTGCGTCCTTGACGACTGCGTCGTTGACGTCGAATACTTCATTGTATATCTTTATTGCGATACTGAATTCTTCGTCAGATATTATTCCATCATTAAGCGACGAAGAAATCAACGATGATAATTTAGAATATGCGGTCGTTGTTGTGTGTAATTTCATCGTGTACTCGTTTAATTTTTCATTCGTGCATGTATTTATCTTTTTTGCGACTATATTAAATATTCCAGCGATCGACGTTGACGATGAAACAATGATTGTTACAACGATCGGCGCCGTCATGGTCGCTGGCGATGCTAATACTACGCCGGTTCCAGCAACTAGCGTAGAAACCGAATAAACCATAATATTAACGACGGTTGCACGTCTACGATACTTCTTTATTTTTGCTGTATAATTATCGATGATGGTTTTTAATTTATTCTGCCATGTCGTTACTTGATCGTATCTGTATTGCTGAACGTCTATCATTATACTTAATTGTTGTCGTCTAAGACAGTGATAAATTCCAGACACCACCAGTAACGTCTCGGGGGTATTTCCGTTGATATCACCGTAAATATTTCTCTGGTGTCCTTGGTTAGCATCACCAGTAGAGGATTATGATATACATTAGGCGATGATGAAGTGGCCGCAGTAATTTCCAAACCATACATGGATAACCTGTATAATCCAGTTACTTCTGCGGTATGTCCGAGACTGTTATCGCGCGGTGTCCACCTTGATACCCCAGACGCCACCGTGTACGTGATGTTGATAATTTGTTTATGTGGAATTTTAATCAGATTCGTTTTTTCAGTGATATTAGGAATTCCGCTGACAATATCATTGAGTTTTGTATTTATATCTTTGAGATTTATGTCAACGGTTGATGGGCTTCCAAAGAATTCTTCAGCGGTTTTATTAAGTTTTTGAAAATTTCTACGAGTATTATTAAACGCACCTACATGAACGTCATACTCGGCTCGAAGTGTATTTACTCTATCATTGATCGTGGGATCGCTATTATCCACATATTTCTTCGTTGCGGCATCTTCGTCGCCGTCTGGTGATCGTAGAGCAACAATTTTATTTGAATTCATATTAATTTCGCCGGTCATAATACCCCCGGTGGATTTTAAACGATCAGAAACACTTTTTCGAATTTCATCTCGAATTCCTGTAATAGTTACAGATGAATCTCTGATAGTTCCGATGTTAGCAAACGTTGCAATGTTACCTTCGGTTTATCCAAGAACTCTACGAAGAATTTCAGTCCATTTGAGATTACTCGTTTTTAGAACTCCAAATTGGTCTTGAAATACGACTTCATTGGCGTCTACGGATGTTAAATTCGTCAACGAAGCAAAGTCATCCTTGGTAACGTAATCTGATAAATCTACGTCGAGTTGTTTTTTACCAGGCACCGCAGCAGGTCTTCCGTAGATATCTACCATTATATAATTAGCGATTATTTAATGTATATTCATGTACAGTTTTATGAGGTGGTTTCGTTGATCTTGATACAGCATCAAGTACTGCTAGTGCTTCACGGCCACATATTGGTGGATCCGTTAATGTTTGTGTTGGTAGCGTTGAATACCAGATGGGAATATTTTGAAATCTGCTGACGTATTTTAAAAATTCTTTTGGTGGCACCAACCCGTATGAATCAATATAAACAATTCCACGTGGATCAATGGCGTATGCGACCCAATGAGTGCCAGGCCCCGTTGATGAATCAAGATTGATAATACATGTTTCTGACAGTGCCGGATTTTTTGGTAATTGATCACGCATAAAAACACCTCTAAAATTCTTTATATTTAACTGATTAGCGGCTTTGATAAGATGAAATTTCGATAGTGGAACTATCGTTGACGACGTCATCGTTGAGTCCCTGGAATTCTTAATCCGCGCCCCGAAACGTTGTTTGGTCGAGATCCTGGAAGTCTCAGACCGTGACCTTTTCGTTTCCTTTTTTTTTTTAATCCTTTTCCTGTTGCTTTCTTCAGAGCCATTCCAGCAGCTGTCCCAACTGCACCTAACGCAGCAGCTTTTGCAACAGCTGGAGCGGCAGCGGCTATCAACGCTGGGATAGCTACAAGAAGTGGAAATATTCCTCCGGTCTTAATAGTATCCTTGATTGCACCCACGGAAAGATTTAATCGTATTCCTTTGTTGGTGTGTTTAGCTTCATTGAATCTCTTAAACTGACGTTCGGTCAACGATAATTTATTTGCGTGGGCATTTTGCCCCGACATTTGACCGTGTTTTAATGATATTTTTGTTCCACATCGTGATGCCGACGACGATTGTAGTCGTTTAATCTGACCCGGGGTCAGACTGACACTAACATGATGATATGATATTTATGATATATATTTGATTTCTAAAAACTGATTTAAATCAGCGCTTGCATATTCTCTACGGGAGCATCAGCGACTCTCATTCGTCCGCCAACACCTTCAAGTAACATTGTTTTATCGGATAATATAACAGCGATTGCTCTGTAATTAGGAACATCTCCAACAACTCTAAATAAACACGAGCTCGAAAATGTATGTCAACGACAGACTGTCTAAACAAATCCAAATGCTCCAGTGAAAAATAATAAATCGGATATAGCGTTGTAAAATCTAGCTGTGATATTTGTAAACCAGTATCAATATTTTGATCACGTCCCATATACGACATCAGACGTACTACATGATTTAGCTCAAAATTCAACAATATGTCCTCGGAGATCTCTTGATGTCCGTTTATCCGCAACGACACTTCAGTGACGCCAAGTTTGTCAAATATCATCGCGGAACGTGTTTGATCATTTACTCGTGCAGCATTTTGAAGCGCAACGAATATATGTCGCGGCGCAAAGATACCTTGTTGTGATGCTATCTGCCATGTAAATAAACCATTAATTGCACTTTGAACAGCATCTGTGGTTGTTGTTAACCAAGACAACGTTGACTTGCCGCCGCTGCTCATGAAAGCAAGTAACCGATCTTCGACTGACATCGCTGGGGTCATTACTGGCATCCACAATGAAAGTTTTGTCAGTATTACTTTACCAGCATCACCAGCAGGTCGCCATATTGCATCATCGTCGGTTGCTTTCCTGACAAGTACAACTGTATGTTTTGCCCCAAAGATAACCTTTCGTACACCTCTACAGAATCCAAAAATATGTGATAGTGGAATCGCGCAAGAAAATCTTCTGTTTCCACCTTGCAACATTGCTCGACGTGATCTAAATCCTAAGTTGAAAACTACATCGACATTAATAATCATACTTTGCACGTCCGCGTCGGCATTTCTAGCAAAGTTTCTTGGTCGTCCTATTTCATACTGGTTGTATTCAGGATGATTAGAAGTATCTTTGGAAAACATAATTGATGGACCAGCTGATCTTGAATAATCGTCGCTGTATCTTGCAAGACCAAGTATTGTCGTGGCGACGTCAACATCTTTTTGAATCGATTCAATATTTCTTCCGTCGATCATGTACGTAGCGCTGTCGAACAACGCCATGATACCGTTGTTAACAAAACCAATACTGACATCGGCGCCGTATTCGGTATTATCTATTTGTAAAATTTCGCCTTCTACTTCGATGAATGCTTCAGCGGGTAAGAAATATCTACTCGTATCTTGAACTTGTAATTCAATTCGTCCACGTTGATTTGGCATTCGCGCATCGTAAGAATAATATTGATAATCACGCACAGACTCATCCTTGAGAGCCGGTGCGTCCATGTCAAATGCGAGATCAGATATACGTTTGAACATGTTATGTTATTGGTCATCATCTAATATGAAGACCACTACCTGCCATCAAACTTGCTGCTACATTTTTTCCCCCTCTTCAGCTAACTCTGCTAGCTTTTGATTTGCAGCTTGATTTATTACTTTACTAACACTTGCAGGCATCGCTTCAGTGCTGGGTAATTTTACCGGCGGCTGAGATTTTCGTCGTATTAATCGTGCTAGTCTATCCTTGATGGCAGAAAATACTTTACCGGCGACGTCACCAACAGTACTAATACCTTTTTCACGAATAACGTCAATAGCTTCCATGCCTAATTGCTTTGTAATCGGTATTGCTTTTGGGGCTATCCTCGAAAATAAACCCTTAACAACATCACCGAATCCATCTCCGTAAAATGTCTCGTATACAGGTAATCTTGAGTTTACCACCCTGACCATGATTGGTCTACGTTGATTAGCGTGTATGATCATCTATTATAATAATAATATCTAACTGTTTAATCGCTATAATAATCATCGGTAATTTCATTAATGAGAGACCGATACACGTTAATATCCATAACGCCGCCGGTAAATAATCGTTGACAAATGGATGTGATTTCGTTAATAATTTCTGGAGAATTATTACCAGCTCGTTTTCCACCAACAAGAACTTCTAATCTGTCTACGTCAGCTACAACACTGTCGGGGCAAGTGATTCCACTGTGATGCAGCCCGCTGCCCGTTTTCTTACCAAACGGTGAAAAATAAGATGATACACTACCAAGTAAGCCACGGGGTTGTTCTGGTTCACGAGGCTGAGTTGGTTCACGAGGTGGAGTTAATTTTTTAGGTTTTTGTTCCTCATGTTTTATTCGTTTCATTACATTTTCTTTAAACTCATCATAATCGCCAAAGTCGCTTATGATTTCAGTACTTTTAGAAACTAAATATACAGCAGCGATCCAATTACCAAGATCAAATCCTTCAACGTATTCAGGTTCTAAATGTTTATCTCGGGTTTCATATCTTGCTGCAATAAGTTCTGCATATCTTGGATCTTGGATAGTTTCAATAATCTCGGGTTTAAAATAATAAAGTACTGATCTTGTTGGTTCTTTTTGTTGTTTTTCTTCTTCTTGTTGTTTTTCTTGTTGTTGTTGCATTTTCTGAAAAGCCAACGTCATATTTTTTTATAGCTGTATTGTAAGCAGAATATCTCTTATCGGTAGTTCGAGCTTGATCGACATTAAAACGTAAACGAAACATCCATTTGTGCCACTGCTCGAGTGAGATAGCATCATCGGCGTACTCGGGTTTCAAATATCTTTTTCGCTTATCATAGGTTAAAAAAGCGGTTTCAGCTAATTTAGGTATATCATACTTTGCGATGCCGACAATGAAATCCTCATCGAATTTATCATGCAATTTAACCCTGGCGCTGGCTTGTGCTTCTGGTTCTTGTTGAGCATCACCTTCTGCTTGATCTGTCTCTAGTGACTCCGTCACCGTTGGCTGAGCCGCAGTTATTTCAGCGGGAAGTTCTCGTAGACTTTTTTTCGTCTTTTTAGTTCGCTCCGCTATCTTTTTAGTTTCTTTTAACACAGGAACAATGCCTTTAGTGGTTTCAGTGATAGGTTTAAATAATTGTTCTGCGGATTCTGTAAACTCTTCTTGTGTTTGTTGACGCTGCTGTAATTGTTGTTTGACGTGATCACGGACAGGTAGATATTTCTTAATTGCTTCTAGTCTCTCTCGAGCTAATCGCGCTGAGTGAGCTTCGCCAATCATTATTATAATGCAATGGTTTAATTACAGCAGCGGAAGGGTGGGCTAACAAAAATTGCGCGCACGAGCACATAAACGATCACTCACAAAACTTTATAAACACGAATGTCAACGGCGAAGTAACAGCACGAACTAACCCCGGTGATTTCATCACGGAAAGTTAGAGGGTTCAGTTTGACGTTATTGACGTGGTTTTTTTTTATTATCTTTTTCGTGTGATCTTTATTTTTTAGATATGTTTGCTCGAATCCAATTTGTAGGGTTCACCCTCCCTGCTGCTCCTTCTGACACCGAATGCTTAGAAAACATAAGTAATAATGTTCACAAAAACGTAAACTCCACTATTACCTGAAATAGTTTTGTTGACAAAAGATACATCTTGTTAATTCTCAAAAACACCTAGGTTTGACTATTCAAAAGACTTTATCTGGAACGAATATATTGACGATATGGCCAAAATACGAAATAAAAAAAAATTTACATTGTTGAGATCACTTATATTTCAGCTTTCAAAACTATTTCTTTCAGATCTGTACCTGGCTTTTATTAGATCCTTATCGGAATAAGCCAGTGTAAATTGGGACGGTTGTAGTGATGAGAAATCAATTAAAACAGAAAACGTACAGCTTGAAGTTGCCCGCATTAACACTAGTTCGCCTAGGTGTGCAAATAAAGAATGTCTATATTTAGAAACAGCTTTTTTACTCTTGTATGAAAAGAAGAACCTGTCCAAAACTAGCATCTTTCTACAGGATCACCAAAGCTAATGTTCCACAAGAATTGACCCGACCCCACCCCCCACCCACCCCCATGTAAGATCAGCCGTTGACCATAGAGCATTAGGTCTGATGTCTGTTTCCTGCATCTCTACTCCTTTTAGAAATCATTATACCATCCAGTGTCAATTTGTGGAACAATCTTTCAGAAGATATATGACACATTACGTCGCCACAGAAGTTCAAACGACGCCTGCACCAGAATATAATTCTTTCAACAACCTTCGGCGTAGTGAAAGAAAAGTATCGATTATGAACGCAAAGGTGAGGAATAATTCCAGCTCCCTTTGGCAACATCTCCACCTAGCAGGCTCAAGTGACCCCTTCGTATATGTATTTGGAGAAGGAGTAGAAACTAATGAACGTTATTTCTTGTCATGACGCAAGTATCCTAGTAGTATAGGGAATTGCCGGTTTGGCGCCAAAAAATGACCTTAGTATCCCGTTGTATCAGTTTTACTGTTATTTTACCATTTTAAAGCCTCTATCTTCACTTTTTTTCTGCCCCCACTAAAACACTATATGTCAAAGACCAACCTGTTTTACTTTTTTTCTAGACACCACTAAAAAGTATAAATCAGCCTTATATAATCTAGCACCTTCCTCGAACAATAAATCTTATAGAAGCCTTAAAATGACTTAAAAAGTATCCCAACAAAATAATAAGCAAATCAATGCGCCAAACCGGCAATTCCCTATACTACTATGAAATATTTACTGAAGTATACAAATATAAATTTCATACAACTTCAGTATAATCTTCAATCGATGGGGGATTCTCCTTTCTTACCTTACGCTGTTGAGATCTTGTTTTATAATAATATAAAACTGCGCGTAGATTTCTTCCACCACACCGATAACATAGACCTAGATTACCTCGCATTCCAACACCACAGCTTAAACACGGGTTAGGTCCTATATAACCTTTTTTTATTCTCTGGTTGTGATAACCACAATAATCACCATAACAGTTTTTATTACAGAACTCCAATGATCCTTGTGGTAAATATTTACATCGTTTTTGCCCTTTTTCAAATGGCATTATTATAATATACTATAATATTTTTTTGTTCAAATAGTATTATAACTTTTAGGTAAAATATTTTTTATCTATAATATTAATTGAAATGTTGATAAGATTTTAGGCAAAATATTTTAATTAAAATAATAATTTTATCTAAAGTAATATATATAAAAATGTCAAATCGAACGCATCACACACGTTCAGAGATAGCTAAAAATCTAATGTCTGAATATGAGGCTATCTCTGGGAAAACTATAAAATATCCAAAATCTAACCGTGATCTACAGTTACTCAAAGATGAAATTGAAAAACTAAAGACTGAACGACATAAAATATGCTACTCACTAACCCTCGAAGAACTGAAGGCTCATAAAGGTCTTGGCCAGCCTCTAAAGATAACCCGCCATGAGAAAACCAAAAAGTTAATGGACGAATATAAACTACTGACAGGAAAAAAAGTAAAATATCCTGTATCCAATGAGGCTTATAAAAAATTAAAAGATGATCTCAGAGGTCAATCAAAATTAACTATAGAACTAGTACAATCATCATTTGACGGCTTTAATAAAATTTATAAAATTCGTTTAGATGACAAAGAAACAAGATCGCTTGGCGAGATAATCAAAGACACTATTAAATTTATTCAACGCGAAGACGGTACAGTAAAAATAATTACTAAAATCCACGCTATATTACAACGACCTACTAATCAGGAATTGTCAGAGCCGTATATAAAATCAAGGCCATTTGTTGTATTTCAAAATGATAATACCAAAGATATTACCACCAGTATAATGCAAGATTTAAAAGAAAATTACTCACAATTACGCCAAGACGAACCTGATTACGACATCGATGATCTTGTTGATAAAATAGTTCAAAATTATGAAGTACAACTAGATGAGTTTACTGAAAAAGGATCTGGCTGGGTTTTCAAGAAAATTATAGAAGTAGTATTCGATGTTAGTAAATATGATCCTTTACGAGTTGGTAAATTTGTAGAGTTACCAGATAAGATCAAAAATAGATATTGCTGTGTTAATGTCAAAAGCGAAGATAACAAGTGTGTTATGTGGAGTATTCTAGCGGCGTTATTTCCAACAAATAGTGATCATCCCAATCGAACTAGCAATTATCAACAGCATGTGACTAGACTAAATCTAACCGGTATTATCTTTCCAACGCCGATAAATCAAATAGCTAAAATCGAGAATCAGAACCGCGATTTAATTCCGCATGGTATTAATGTTTTTGGTGTTGATGAAACTGGTGTTAAAATATTTCCTTTGCGTATATCACCTTATGCCGGCCCAAAAACGATCAATCTACTACAATATAAAAATCATTTTTCTTGGATCAAAAATTTCTCTAGATTAGTCGGCAATCAATATTCTTCACACGATCACAAAACTCACTTCTGCTGTAAGTGCCTTCACGGATTCACAACAGATCATCTATTACAACATCTAAAATACTGCATCTACAATCAGAAAACAACTTTGCCAAAAGAATCTGATAAAATATTATCATTCATGAATTATAAAAAGAAATTCACAATTCCATTTTCAATCATATACGACTTTGAGTCAATATTACAACCGATTGAAAGTGTTAGCACGGCCGGATCTCGCTTAACAATACACACGCACGAACACGTTCCAGTGGCTGTAGCATATAAAATTAATTGTTTAGTTGATCCAACACTATCCGAGCCAGTTAGGTTATATCGGCGCAAAACTAAATCTGATGAAGATCCTGCAGTTTGGTTATTAAAAAATCTTTTCATAGAAGCTGCCAAGATTACTCAAAAGCTCAGTAAAGTAACACCAATGACAATAACGCCAGAACAACAATACAACCATGACAATGCTTCAATATGTCATATTTGTGAGAAAGAAATTGACTCTAACGCCGGCTCTAACGCAAGCACCATCAACGCCAGCGCCAACGCCGGGTATAAAGTTCATGATCACTGTCATCTTACTGGATGTTATCGCGGGGCTGCTCATAATTCCTGTAATCTAAAATTCCACACCAACAAATTTATACCATGTATCGCACATAACTTTCGAGGATATGATGGGCATTTTATTATACGAACTTTAGGACATCAAGATATTGTACGACTCTGTAACGGTAAGAACATCGATTGTATTCCAACCAACGTTGAAAAAATAATGTCTTTAACAGTTGGTTCGCTGAGATTTATCGATAGTATGCAGTTTATGGCCTCATCGTTAGACTCACTCGCTAAGAACTGCAGTGAATTTCCAGCGCTGACAAAATACTTTGATGACACAACTGATCTTATGAAAGAGAAAGGAATTTTTTCATATGAGTATCTAGATGATTTTGAAAAGCTTTCTGAAACATCATTACCGAGCAAGAATCATTTTTATTCTTCATTAAGTAACGAGAATATATCAGACAAAGATTACAATCACGCTATAGAAGTTTGGAACAAGTTCAACTGTGAAACGATTGGTGATTATCTAGACGTTTATCTTATACAAGATGTTTTACTGCTCGATGACATCTTTAGAAGCTTTCGATTAACTAGCATAACCAAATACGGACTTGATCCTGCTTGGTACTTCTCATCACCAGGACTGTCATGGGATGCGATGCTAAAGATAACTAAGGCGGAAATAGAACTCATCACCGAGGGCAACATTGATCATTACTTGTTTATAGAAAAGGGGATACGAGGTGGTATAAGCGTGATCAGCAAGAAACATGCACTAGCTAATAACAAATACTTGAAAGACTATAATCCTGATAAGCCGTCTTGTTATATTATCTATCTCGACAAGAACGCATTATACTCCTGGGCAATGTGTCAAGCGATGCCAACCCGATGTATTGGTTGGGTTACACCACAACGATTTCTCGATTATACAGATAATTTCAAAGTTGACTTAACAAATTCGACATACTCATTTTATATTGAAGTTGATGTAGAATATCCACAAGAACTACATGATTTACACAACGATTATCCCTTTTTACCAGAAAAGTTAATTATACCCGATTCACTACTGTCACCAACACAATTACAAAATCGAATTGGAAAACCATGCTCACTCGGGAAGTTAACACCAAATCTGATGAACAAAAAGAACTATGTGTGTTATTACCGAAACCTCAAGCAGGCTGTTGATACCGGGTTAAAGGTGACTAAGATACATCGCGTGTTGATGATTGAACAATCACCGTGGATGGCTAATTATATCAGATTTAGTAACGACATGCGAACCAAGGCAACTACAGACTTTGAAAAGGACTTTTTCAAGTTGATGAATAATTCTGTGTTTGGCAAGACCATGGAAAACATACGCAATCGTGTTGTTATTGAAATTGTGAATGACCAAACGCGATTAAGGAAATTGACATCATCAGAGAAGTTTGCGGGAATAATACCAATATCTAACAACGTGTGTATGGTTAAAAAGCATAAAACCAATTTAACTTTGAATAAGCCGATATTTGTCGGGGCTACAGTCTTAGAAACATCTAAGTGGCTCATGTACGATTTCCATTATGGTTTTGTTAAGAAAATCTGGCCTAACTCAAATCTGTTATTTACTGATACAGATTCTCTTGTTTATGAAATATTTACAGAAGATGTTTACAAAGACATCTATGAACATAAGGATGAATTCGATCTATCTGATGTTGCAAAAGATAATCCGTTTCATGATGCTGCTAACAAGAAAGTTATGGGAAAAATGAAAGATGAGTTCTGCTTCAGACCTGTAAAAGAGTTTATCGGATTACGATCGAAGATGTATGCGGTGCGTGTAGATGATGGCAAAGAATCTAAAAAAGCAAAAGGCGTAAAGAAATCTATAGTAAAGACAGCAATAAAATTCGATGATTATAAAAACGTGCTATTTAACAACATGAAACATTCTGCTGAAATGACCTCGTTTAGATCATATAAACACTGTATTAAAACTGATAAAGTTATCAAACAGGGATTAACTAATTTTGATGATAAACGTTATTGTGAGGATGGTATAAACACATTTGCACTGGGTCATTATCGCTCACTCTCAAATTAACTTTTCTATCTGATTTACTAAATTTTTTTTCTGTTGTTGATTTAATATTTTCAATAAACAATGGCAACATTAGAAGATCTGAAGGCACTTGATATTTTAGACAAGCATACTGAAGAATATAATTATTTTAATGATGCATTATTCCATGGTCCAGATGGCAAACACTATATTATACAGCCACCTGATACTGATTTGACGTTTAAATTAGTTGATAATAAGATCATTCCTTTCCTTGGTAAAGAAACTAACTTAACACTATTTTCAATAGCGAGAATTATTCATGAATTTTCAAAAGTATTTTTGTTCAGATTTAATTTATATAAAAAATCTACTGCAGAAATAGAATTTATTCTTGGCCGACCTCTTCATTTATGTGAAATCGAGGCTAAAATGTTTGTTGATGAAATAATATTTCATAAATCTATTGGTGATCCATCATTAAATTAATAAAACAAAAACAATAATAATAATGTTTATATCGGTGAATGATTTACTGGCATTAAATATATTAAACAAACACAGCAGCATTGACAACAGGGACAATTATTTCAAAGACGTCCAGATTCAAGGACTAAACGGTAATAAATATTATATACCACCGCGTGATTCTCAACTGACCTTTAAACTCATCAACAACAAGATTGAGCCGGTTATAGGTAATGCCACCAACTTAACTGAGTTTTCACTAATAAAGATCGGCGAGGAATTTTCACAAGTATTTGATGAACGATTTAATTTACTCAGCAAGTCAGTTACAGAAATAGAGTCTATACTAGGCCGCGCCATGAATGATGTGGAAATAGAAGCTAAAAAAAATTGTTGATGATCTCGCGTTGAACAACTCGCCCGGGATATCTCCCGGCGAACTTGATAATCACTGGCGAATTACAAAGAAGATCACGCAAATATTTTATGAATCGGGTGATGGAGTATCTGAAAACATAAATCCCTGACTCTATCAGAACACTTATTTATCCACTGGAATTAATCTTGCATCGATCATTGTAGTGATTAATATTATATTGTAACGATAATAGAAATCACTCACTGTATTATCATCTATTTCTAACGTAAAGGTTTCTTCGTTACCTGTGTTTAGATCTGTGATTAGAGTTCCAGAAAAAATATTCGTACGATGACGTGATGTTGTTATTCTAAAATTTGTCCAAACACTATACACAATTATCATATACAAACCTGACTTTGAAGGAGTATATGATAAAGTGTTCTTTTGCGGTGTCCACATTTTATGTCCAGTATCAACTGTCTAAACGAGATTTGCAATCAGACTATGGGGAATTGTTTGCTGATTTATTTTATTAGTGATTCCAGTAAATTCTGTTTCAAATCTTTTTCTTTCCCCATCTAATATATTAAGTTTTGCCTCTATATTATCAAGTTTCGCATTAATCTCAGCTAGTTTTATATCAACAGTTGGTTGTTCCCCAAAAAATTCTTTGAAGGGTTTGTTTATATTTCTGCGAAAATTTAAGAACAGTTCTACGTGTTTATTAAAAGTTTCTATGTGATTATTATAACCAGCTTTTAGTGTAGTCACTTCATTTTTGATATCGTCAGCGTATCTCTTCGTTGCAGCATCAAAATCATATTCTGGTGTTCTAAGATTATTAATGCCATTATTGTTCATATCGAGAAATGCGCGCATTATACCGCCGTTGACCAATACGTACTTGGATTCTTGATCGTCAACATATTTCTTTGTCGCAGCATCTGTATCTACGGTTGGATATCCAATGTCAGTAATTTTATTTTGATTCACGATAATATCTCCGGTAAGTGAATCACCAGATTATTTAACATAATTACTGAGTGACGTACCAGAGTCTTGTATTTTGCCCTGATCGGAGAAAGTAACTATATTATCAGCAACTGCGGTTGGAATTCGTATAAGTACATCTGGCAGTTGTATATTACTAGTTTTTAATCGTCCTTGATTATCCTGAAAAACAACAACTTCATTTTGATCTACACTGGTGAGATTTAATAAATCATCAATTTCATTTCTGAGCTGATCTAGAGTTACGTATTTAGATAAATCAGTTTGCTGATGACTTTTACTACGAGCAGATCTTCTGTAAATATCTACCATTGTTATTATTAATTTCTGTTTAAATACGGCGGCTCACCCGCCCAACAATTATTTTTTTGTCATATAATATTGTGCTGCGGCCAATGTCAGTCTATGATTTATTTTAGTTAAATCAGATATCTTGTCGTTACTTATTTTTTGCTCGTACTTCAGGTTCTTTATTAAATTCTTCTGCTCGGAAATTTTGTTTTTATAATCAACTACAATCTGATCGTGGTTATTTATTTTATTTTGTTGATCGGCGATTGTATTATTAAGGTCATCAATTACATCTTCAAGGCCAGCGATTTTATTCTTGTGATCGGCGATTATATTATTAAGGTCATCAATTACATCTTCGAGATCAGCAATTTTATTCTTCTGTTCGGAAATTACTTTTTGATGATCATCGCTAACAACGGGGCGGCAACATTCTATTTGATCAACTGAAGGCTTTACAAGATCATCAACAATAATAGACATTAGATTATTATTATACACGTTAAATCTTTTCCAAATATCATAGACTCTTGTTGTGCTTATCCGATATTGTTTAGCAACTTGATGTGCAGTTTGTTTGTTTCTAAGATCGGCAATATTCTGTTCGTCCACGCCACTTATTATAACTGTCTTAGGCATTATAATTAATAAAATATTATAAATAAAAAATAAAAAATAAAAAAACAATAATTAATTTTGATGGTGGTAAAATATCTCCGGCCTTTTTATAGTTGTATTACTATACCTTAGGTAATTACTTAGAGAATACCTAACAACTATAAAAAGGCCGGAGATATTTTACCACCATCAAAATTAATTATTGTTTTTTTAGATTTTAGATTACAGGAATTATGAGCAGCCCCGCGATAACATCCAGTAAGATGACAGTGATCATGAACTTTATACCCGGCGTTGGCGCTGGCGTTGATGGTGCTTGCGTTAGAGCCGGCGTTAGAGTCAAATTCTTTCTCACAAATATGACATATTGAAGCATTGTCATGGTTGTATTGTTGTTCTGGCGTTATTGTCATTGGTGTTACTTTACTGAGCTTTTGAGTAATCTTGGCAGCTTCTATGAAAAGATTTTTTAATAACCAAACTGCAGGATCTTCATCAGATTTAGTTTTGCGCCGATATAACCTAACTGGCTCGGATAGTGTTGGATCAACTAAACAATTAATTTTATATGCTACAGCCACTGGAACGTGTTCGTGCGTGTGTATTGTTAAGCGAGATCCGGCCGTGCTAACACTTTCAATCGGTTGTAATATTGACTCAAAGTCGTATATGATTGAAAATGGAATTGTGAATTTCTTTTTATAATTCATGAATGATAATATTTTATCAGATTCTTTTGGCAAAGTTGTTTTCTGATTGTAGATGCAGTATTTTAGATGTTGTTGTAATAGATGATCTGTTGTGAATCCGTGAAGGCACTTATAGCAGAAGTGAGTTTTGTGATCGTGTGAAGAATATTGATTGCCGACTAATCTAGAGAAATTTTTGATCCAAGAAAAATGATTTTTATATTGTAGTAGATTGATCGTTTTTGGGCCGGCATAAGGTGATATACGCAAAGGAAATATTTTAACACCAGTTTCATCATCCTGGGGCCCCGAGTGGCCGAGTGGTCTAAAGCGCTCTCCGTTACGGATCACTGCCATCTCACCTCTGTCTGCGTGGGTTCGAGTCTAAGATTCGGCGAATGTGGATATGTGAGAAAGCTTGCCAGTAGCTTCTCGTGGGTCGGTGGTTCTTTCCGGGGATTTCCCAGTTTCTTCCTCCACCGTTAATACTGGCCGCCATGTATAGCCTATCGTGTGCTGAAAAATGGCGTTAAGCCCCACAACAACAACAACAACAACAACAACAACCAGTTTCATCAACACCAAAAACATTAATACCATGCGGAATTAAATCGCGGTTCTGATTCTCGATTTTAGCTATTTGATTTATCGGCGTTGGAAAGATAATACCGGTTAGATTTAATCTAGTCACATGCTGTTGATAATTGCTAGTTCGATTGGGATGATCACTATTTGTTGGAAATAACGCCGCTAGAATACTCCACATAACACACTTGTTATCTTCGCTTTTGACATTAACACAGCAATATCTATTTTTGATCTTATCTGGTAACTCTACAAATTTACCAACTCGTAAAGGATCATATTTACTAACATCGAATACTACTTCTATAATTTTCTTGAAAACCCAGCCAGATCCTTTTTCAGTAAACTCATCTAGTTGTACTTCATAATTTTGAACTATTTTATCAACAAGATCATCGATGTCGTAATCAGGTTCGTCTTGGCGTAATTGTGAGTAATTTTCTTTTAAATCTTGCATTATACTGGTGGTAATATCTTTGGTATTATCATTTTGAAATACAACAAATGGCCTTGATTTTATATACGGCTCTGACAATTCCTGATTAGTAGGTCGTTGTAATATAGCGTGGATTTTAGTAATTATTTTTACTGTACCGTCTTCGCGTTGAATAAATTTAATAGTGTCTTTGATTATCTCGCCAAGCGATCTTGTTTCTTTGTCATCTAAACGAATTTTATAAATTTTATTAAAGCCGTCAAATGATGATTGTACTAGTTCTATAGTTAATTTTGATTGACCTCTGAGATCATCTTTTAATTTTTTATAAGCCTCATTGGATACAGGATATTTTACTTTTTTTCCTGTCAGTAGTTTATATTCGTCCATTAACTTTTTGGTTTTCTCATGGCGGGTTATCTTTAGAGGCTGGCCAAGACCTTTATGAGCCTTCAGTTCTTCGAGGGTTAGTGAGTAGCATATTTTATGTCGTTCAGTCTTTAGTTTTTCAATTTCATCTTTGAGTAACTGTAGATCACGGTTAGATTTTGGATATTTTATAGTTTTCCCAGAGATAGCCTCATATTCAGACATTAGATTTTTAGCTATCTCTGAACGTGTGTGATGCGTTCGATTTGACATTTTTATATATATTACTTTAGATAAAATTATTATTTTAATTAAAATATTTTGCCTAAAATCTTATCAACATTTCAATTAATATTATAGATAAAAAATATTTTACCTAAAAGTTATAATACTATTTGAACAAAGAAATATTATAGTATATTATAATAATGCCATTTGAAAAAGGGCAAAAACGATGTAAATATTTACCACAAGGATCATTGGAGTTCTGTAATAAAAACTGTTATGGTGATTATTGTGGTTATCACAACCAGAGAATAAAAAAAGGTTATATAGGACCTAACCCGTGTTTAAGCTGTGGTGTTGGAATGCGAGGTAATCTAGGTCTATGTTATCGGTGTGGTGGAAGAAATCTACGCGCAGTTTTATATTATTATAAAACAAGATCTCAACAGCGTAAGGTAAGAAAGGAGAATCCCCCATCGATTGAAGATTATACTGAAGTTGTATGAAATTTATATTTGTATACTTCAGTAAATATTTCACAGTAGTATAGGGAATTGCCGGTTTGGCGCATTGATTTGCTTATTATTTTGTTGGGATACTTTTTAAGTCATTTTAAGGCTTCTATAAGATTTATTGTTCGAGGAAGGTGCTAGATTATATAAGGCTGATTTATACTTTTTAGTGGTGTCTAGAAAAAAAGTAAAACAGGTTGGTCTTTGACATATAGTGTTTTAGTGGGGGCAGAAAAAAAGTGAAGATAGAGGCTTTAAAATGGTAAAATAACAGTAAAACTGATACAACGGGATACTAAGGTCATTTTTTGGCGCCAAACCGGCAATTCCCTATACTACTATCCTAATCAAAAACGTATATTATTACCTGAACTATCTTGTGGATTTAAATTTTGATTGATTATTAAAAGAAAATTAAACAATAACTAAATACCCAAATCAAATTATTGGTTTGTTAAATATATTAAAACAACGAAACAGCTCGATTCCAAGATTGATTTAACTTTTAATCTATCTAAGACAACGGATCTTGATTCGTTTCTTTTCTGCTCATCTTTCTTTCTTACTCCCATTATCTCCTTTCAATATTGGGACCTCTGATGGCCGAGTGGTCTAAAGCGCTTTCCTTTACCGATCACTGCAACTTAATGTCTGTCCGCGTGGGTTCGAGTCTCATGCTCGGCTAATTTGGATATGTGAGAGCTTGGCAGTAATGTCCCATGGGTCAGTGTGGACCATACCGAGACTTTTCCAGGTTCTTCTTCCACCGTTATACCGACCACTATGTATTGCTTATCGTCTTCTGAAAACGCGTTAAACCCACAACAGCAATATCATCCTTTCGATATTACTATTATATTTATTTCTTAAATTAATTTTGCACATATTCCTGCAATCTTAAACGTTTTGTCCAGAAAGTATTCTTGGTATGGGAAAGGCGATACTAAGTTGTAAGAAACATTTTAGCTTATCCCAACTGTATTGTTAACAGTAGATATGAACTGGATGATATGGACCACCATCCAAACCCGCCATAACCCACTCCCCTCTCCTCCCCGGTGGACTATGCCTTTTGAAACGGTGGAGGCCCGCGGCGCCCAATTTCCAAACATTTCTCCTCTACAAGTGATTTAGACATTTTGGACCAGCAGGGACTCCGGCGCCCCGTTCCCGCATATTTCTCGTGGCAATACAAAAATGGCATGCACCAGGGTATTACCTGGTTGATCTGTAACAATGTCAGAGGTCGGCTTTACACCCATGTCAAGGGCGTGCTAACATTACGGCGGCGGCACAGTTGGTCTTAGTGAAGCAGAGGGTGCATAAGCAATGCTTTGTTCCTCGGACGGTTCAAAAGACAAAGAATAACTCACGCATTTAATAATGAATCTTCAGCTATTCCTCTCTTGAGCGACTCGCGGGGTTCAGTCCTTTGGCTATAAATGAGTTCTTGTTTTGTCGCATCTCGAGTGAAGATGCGTGCGTCTTGTTCACGTTAGATCGTATTTCATTCTTCATGACTATGGTTGGAGAAATCATCTACGACAAGTATGAAATCTTCTGCAGAAATGGTATTGTCGTGTAGTGTCTTAGACACGTGGTTTGCGATCCTGTTGAGCTTTGTTTCGGCCATGATGCGAATTTCATGCTGTTTTCTTTCTTTCCTTTGTGGTAGGCCACCGGCTAACCAAAGCCCATGTTACCGTAAGCAAGTCGCAGCTTAATGTTATTATCTCCAAGAGTATAGCTAGCGGAGCAGCAACTACTGTTGACAGACTAACCTTCGCCACACGATCCCAGAAAGACAGCCGTCGGTGTGGTGTCAGCACCGTCCACTACATTGTTTTGCGCGCCTGTACTTTCTGTACAGAGCACAACGCTGTTCTGCTTTTGAGCGAAAACTAAAGTATCAAGATCTTATCTTTTCTCTGGCGAAAGCCATGCGTGTCATCGACTATCAAGTAGAGCGTCATTATAATTCCCATATAAGCTGCGTGGTATTAAAGCTCGTTTGATGGAGAGAGCTCCCATTCTGGCAACCAGCTATAACCCATTACAGCTTACTGGCAGGAAGGCGGTGAGATATCAGAGCACTTAATTTGAGCAGAACTGGAAATAAGATGGTCTACGAAACGTGCGCCAACACGCTCGACAAGAGTGATTGATAGCGTGCCTTCTGTCCACAAGTTCAACGACTGTTTATTGTTGAGGTTTTTTGTCAGGCCGATTACTGTGCTGCAGCTAAACGAGTCTTTTATGAAAATAGCCCTGGTGTTGCTCCTGGAGGATTTACATACCCTGAGGGAATGGCTATTGACAAGAACATTTTGGCAACAAGTATCACGCACTTATTGTAATAGCAATATCGCAAAAGACATCAACAGGGCAGCACCTTCGACTGTCGACTGTTGTTCCGACCACAAAGGCTCAATTAAACCTAGCTGTTAGTGGGTTGGCTCAAGTTGATCTGGGTAGTCCTCGTGCTTGAATTCAAGCTGTTTTGAATTGTTTCACCCCAATCTGAACCGGTAAGCGTCAAACATAATGTGGTGCAGATACTCTCCAGACACGGAATAGTAGTTTGTATTCCTTGTTGATGCATGCACTTTTGAGCGAGCTGCACAAATACTTTTGTCATTTCGCAAATGGCAGGTTATAAAGGCGGTATAACAATTTGTGTTTCTTGTCTATATCTGTTTGCATCCCCATGGCTTCGTTTTTAACTAGTATAGTGTGGGTTCTAATTTCGGACGCGAAGATGGTCAGAGAGGCTGAAAATACCGACGCGTGTGTTGACGCTGAGACCCAGGCATATACTGACAAAAATCTAGTTGTAACGCTTTCGTATTAGAGGTTATTGAGTGATTGATTATAGCTTTCATTATGTGCCCTTAAGACTCGGTGTACACGAGTCCTATGGAGGATAATGGGGAAAAATTCTGCGCCTGATGAAAGTGTCATTGTTATTGCTAATGGTAAAACCGCCAACTTCTGATAGGTTTGCATTCACTTCCAGAGATAGTAACCAGGCGTATCCATTGCTGTAATCTCGCTGATCGAGGCGACATTGTCGGCAGTTAAGTACATGACCTTCAAGGCAGCACCAGAGGCAACGCAGGCTTGGACAGCCACGTAGCTTAGAGTCTCAACATCTGTGGAGTATTCTGGGGCGGCGACGATTAGTAATGCTGTTTCTGCCAGCATTAATGGCTATGATAGCCTGACGGCGTTTGCAGTGAGATAACTAAAGAAGCTAGGATCACGTGGAATTGTAATGTGCTGGCACTAATTTTAATTTCAAGGTTGTAAGTGCAAGCCAACATATTAACCAGCGATTCTCTTTCGTCTATGATACGTATCAAGAGCTCGTTGTTGCTGCCCTGGTTATTCGTTGAAGACAGCGGCTCCACGTACGACGCACCACCATCAGGAATGGTGCTCATCAGGGTACTTTTATTTTTTGTTGTTTTTATGTTTGTCTGAGGGGGGGGGTTGGGGGGGGTAGGCAAGGGGAGAGGGTCTTCTTTCTGATTTTTTTTTTCATATTTACCCTTCAAGAATACTCCCAGTTGTGTTTCTCTGATTTAGGTTCAAAAGAGATTGCGGGACATTGATAAACGCCCTTGCATTGGGTAACGTGTGCTTACCAGCACCTTAACACCAGGGTAATATGAATCCAAAGCTGTTTTTATTTCGGGTGAGGGAGTTGAGATAGAACTGATAGTTGGGTCAGTCAGCATGAAGCTGATCCGCCTGATCGCCGCGTTGTAGTCCGTCCTTATTCCAGTAATGGCAACCTGCATTACTTTTACGAGCGTCGCCAAGTTGTAATACCCATCAGGAATGGCGACGCCTGCGTCGGATTGGTTGGTGTCGGTTTCACAACAAACATGCTGTTAATAAGCGCAACCGACACGCTGTAACATCCTATTCTGAACAAAATCTACCAGAGGGCTAAACATGTACCAGGATATGTGCGTATCATCCATTATAAAGCCACCAGCTGAACTAGATGATTAGTCAATGCAACATATTGACTTTTCAAAGAACCACAACGTTCATTACTTCGCATAGGACAGCCCGGGCAACTTGAGTAAAAACGAATTTGCGTATTTCATGCTCGGCAAGTCGTACAAATTTATCCGAGACAGGATAGTGCATCTCGGCAATAGCTTTCGGGCGTACATTTATTTGGGTGCTCCTGGGCATGCAAACGCAAAGACACAACTCAATCAATGAAGGCCTCTGATGAACAATAATCGAAAAAGAAATACTTGTAAACGCAGAAAATAAGACCGCCCACGACGAAGAAATCCCAGTTTCGATTCGAAAGTACCAGGAAGCGCTCAGATACGCATGATACATTAAGTCCTAGCAGTTTGGGTTGGGGGCTGGGATGGGTATAGAGGGTGTATACGCGCAGGAATCTAAAATTGGCAGCTACGAAGGATTTAACAACGAACGTCTTATAGTGGACGACGTCAAGGCGCTAGGCACCAACGTAGGTGTTAATTCGAAATGGATCCCGAACACCGCTGGCGGTGACGGTGCAAGTAGGACTACTACACCACAACAACTGCAGCCAGGGAAACAAGAATAGGTCGGCTTTGACACGCCCTCCAAAATGTATTTCCAGCACAAGGTGCAGGCATCAAAAGCAGCCAAAGACCATCAAGCCAAAACATCAATAGTTGTAACAAGTACTGTATATGGGCTTGCGGCATCTGTTTTATCCGCTCTTGAACAACAAGCACCCTGTCCCGTGCTGTTCTTGCACGAGCTAATGTTAGCGTGGAAAGCAGTAAGGATCATGACGTCGAGAACAAACAGATGCTCGGCCAGCCAACCATCTACAATCCCCGAGATTATAAGCAGAAATGAAACAACTGCGTCAATAATTTTTGAGCAGTCCCGCAAAAGCCTTTTCTGTTTGAATTCCGAACATCCAGACCCACCACTGTAGATGCTTTTTCACCCATTCTTTTGTTCTGCTGGGATTAGACTCTGGTGTCAGGACGACGGGAAGTAACGTCTGTAAACCTGCACCAAATGGGACCGCTTATAATAAATCGCGCTTATAATAAACCCAAGCGCCGTTAGAATAAAACGAGGGTGATACACTGTTCGCAAATACTTACTCTCAATTCCTCGTCTACTGTTCCATCTACTGGCGTACCATTTGATCTTTCGTTTGAGCCAGTCGTTTATTCTCCGGGGTGATGTCGTTATCAAGCTCTGAAAGTTTCTCGAGGGGATGTACAAGCTTGCTACAACACCTTTGAACTTGAGACCCAGGATCTCTGGTGTCAGGTTCCTGTGCTCCATGATCTCCAATCCTAATGCAATAAGCTCATTATCTCTTATTACTAATAACATCATATTCAAAATTTTTCTTGGTTAATTAAAAAATCAGTTCATTTATGACCAATTATGTGAAAATTTACTTTCTGCATCAAGTCAAATGACAAGTTGCACACCGGATCAGACTCCAGGGTTATACAAATATTCTTACTCAAACAATCTTATGACCAAATTGCTCATGGTAAATCATGAGATTGGTAATAGTACAAGTGAAACCTCTTGGCACTGACATTCCTAGGACCAAATAAACTTACTGGTTTAGAGGGTTATTGGTTTACCATGGATTTCTACTTCCAAACAGGAATTAAATGCGATTATACATCCTCCCATGTAATAGTATATGATTATATCCAATATAATAGCTAGTCAATAATAATTAGGATCTTATTGTGTTATGTTTTTATAACACTCTTAATGGCTTATGGATGTTAAAAGATCCTTGACTGTCTACATGCTCTAATAAACGCTCAGTTTTATTTGGGTTCCAATAAATGTAAAATCAAGATTTGGGACCAAATAAAGAATAAAGCAGTTTTGGTTTACTGAGTTAAAGTTTATGGAAAATGAGGAAAAGTCACTGACAGAAACAATTTTAAGGGGATATCAGTTTTCTTCTCTACTTCCACTAGTTATAATATGTACACTATATCACTGATATACCAGCTGACATGTTTTCTTAATAGAAATGTAAACTTGTTTTATCATTTAAAAATATATATACAAGTGGTATATTAAATATGCAGTATATATACTCTTTATGTGTGAGTGTGTGTGTGTGTATATATATATATATATATATATATATATATATATATATGTGATGTGATGTGATGTGATTATGATTTTTAACGTAGCTTTAACAATTTTTCAGTCATATCGCTACGATGTCTGCAGTGTGGCAGTTTATAGTGATGTCTAGCACTGGGGCATCATGCCGCAGATATGTAGCATGATGTCCCACCCAGTCACATTATCCTGACACCAGGCCGACCAGTCCTAATACTAACCTCTTAATGTATATATATATATATATATATATATATATATATATATATATATATATATATATATACACAAACATCAATCGTTTCCCAATTGAGTAAGAAATGTGTACTGCTGTACTGACAATGGGAGTGAATTCTTCACATCACTGCAGTGTGTATCTGCTACAAAATGCAGTTCTAAAGCAATTGCTGCTGTTCACAATCTTTTGGGAAATCATTATCACACTTCTTTTAATGAGAAACAATTCATACTGATTAAGTTAAACATGAAAATTGGCTTAAATAAAGTACTACAAACACTGCATGGATAGCATCCCTCACAGTAAAAAAGGATCATTCAATAATTTTTGAGCACATGGATTCTGCAGGGAATAGGCTAAGTGAAATGATGAGGCAACAAAGGATAACTGAAAAATTTAAAGTTACTTACAATTGATCCAGCCATTATAAAGCTTTACTTATCTTTGCTACAAACCATAAGATTGTTTTTATCTTCAATCCTTCGATCTTTGTTCATAGGTTTCTCTGTCAGTTTTACCATCGTATGTCTGAAGAACAAGGGAGGGAGAAAAAGAGACATCTGGATCCATTGAGGAAAACATAACATGCTGACTGACCAACCAAAGATTGCATCTCTCTCTCTCTCTCTCTCTCTCTCTCTCTCTCTCTCTCTCTTATCTTCATCAGTTTGTTAGCTTTACCATCAGAGGTTCACAGACAGAGAGAGATCCAGTTAAGGTAAAACTGACATTTGGACTGACCAAGTAAGAGATAGAAAAGCCTTTCAAGCACATCATTGTTTAACACTGTCCTATCTCTCACCCAACAGATTCCTATAAATTTTTGTCCATTATGGCATGATCAAGGGAGGGGGAGAGAGAAAGAAGCAGAGATGATTTCCATGAAACTGTGTAACATATTTAACTTACTTAGAAAATGTGGATTATGAATATTTTGTACTCGTTATTTTGTTTTCTTACTGAATAAAAAGTAGCAGCAGCATGTTCATTTATGACTGAATAGGCCTGGGATGAAAGTGAGCTGAAAGTTTCATGCCAGTCCTCCAAGTAGTTTAGAAGTAGCAATAGCAGATTTGTGCTAACAAACTGACGACAGAATCATATATCATCTTGCAGGAGAAAAATGGCATTGCAACATTTTGACATGCACAATGCAAAACAGAAAGCATGAAATTATTCTCTCACCTCTATGCTGATCCTGGCAAATCCAAGATTCAAACCGGTACTATTGATAATAGTAAACTCTTTCAATAGAAACTTTTAGCCTGTTATCCTAGGGCATTGGGAAGAAAGGGACCTGCAAAAAAATCCTAAACTTTGCTTGTACTAAGGAGCAAGTTCCTATGCAAGACTATAAATATTCTAGAGCAAAGTGATATAAATGAGAAACAAGGTAAAACCAAAATCTATCCTTTTAATATGTTCTGGCCAACATAATCCATTAAGATAACAATTCAGTCATTGGATATCATCTCTTTCCCTGAAGAAGTCTCAGTGCAATTGCCTCATCAGTCTGCAGGTCAAGCCCTGTGTCCTCCATCAAATTCTCCTCTTCCATGTCATCTGAATCCTCACCTGAATCCTCCTCCTCCACCTCTGAGACAGCAGGTTCTCCATCAAAGTTCTCCTCTTCACTCCTGCCCTCATCACTGTCCTTCTCATGCCTAAATATCTTCCTCTTCTTTGCATGAGGTCTGAAACAAGGCAAAAACTGAACAAATTCTGTTGCAAAATGGACTAGATTGGGAGGAGGGGCCATCTGGCTGTGAGCAACATGAAGTCAACTAGATCTGAAATCACTTATCTGGCCTCTACTAACATAGACAGTAAGTTCTGGAAGCTCCTCATCAAACTTAGTTACAAATAGTCCTGCAAAGTTTGCAAAAATTAAATCGTTTTCTTTACTAAATTGTTTCTTTTATCTTTTCCATTAAAAATCTGTAACCACGTTTAAATGTAGATGAAAATCAACATGAATTTAGAAGGTTTTTATTTGTGAATGCACCCTGTAATTTTTTCCAAACATTTTATTAATGCAGCGTCATTTTCATATTTCTGAGGTATAGAGTACATTCAAGAAAGCAAATACAGTAGAACCAGTCTTGAAAGACCACCCCTTCTGCCAAAAAATAATGGTCTCTCAAGACAGGTGGTCTGTCATAACAGGTCATAACACTACATAATCAATAAATCTGTGCATGGAGATTCTGGTCTCTCAAAACAGGTGGTCTCTCATAGCAGTGGTCTCTCAAGACAGGTTTTACTGTATAAGGTTCATCATTCAATAATATTTTATTTTACAAATCAGTTGCAATAAGCAATTTTATGAAAAACTGAATCACTTAAAATAGCAGTTTATCATATACAGATGAATTTCTATTTCTCTCTAAATGGATAACTAAATAGTTATTAATTCATCAATGCATTGCATGGTAGTATGAAACAACATCAAAGGCAAACACTGGAATAAAGACTGGCACAGTGGCATGATTAATATACGATGTCAAAGCCAGTCATGTGATGACATTTTGGTCAACTAATGAAAGTGATTGTTTCATTTAGTATTGCTTGGTAATGCAGCTAAGCAAAAGAGACATAATACTAAGTGGATATTACATCTTTCATTACTTGGGTTTTCAACTGATTGAAAAAAACTATACATACATGAAGTATAATAAATATGATTAGCTTTTGGTGTAGATGTGTGCACATGGAGGACCATATGACTATTAACTGAGCCATCCAAAGCATGTTTATTTAATCTGGAAGATTACTGCATACACATTTATAACTCAAGACCAACTGCAGACATACACTGATCTGCCACTGCATCCTGGAACTCTTCAGATTTCAAACTCAAGTTTACAGTTAGGTTTAAGAGATCAAAAATATTTGCTATAAATCTAATTTATTTAATGGTAATTGTACAGCAGACCTTGTACACCTGTATAAAAGTCAAGTGCAACTGTAAGCTGCACAGACCTTGATCTGCCATTGTATCATACATCAGGACATCAGGTCTCTATTGTTTGTTTAACATTATGCAAGGGCAGATCTGGGTCTGTGTAGTTGGCAGTTGCACTTGACTTAAATGCAAGTATATATGGGTTGTTGCACAATCAATGTAAATAGAGTAGATTTAAGGCTAATAATTTTAATCTCCTAAACATAATTTAAAACTTGAAATTGTAAATCTTTTTACTGGTCAATAAAAATGTTAGTTAAACCATGTGATAAAATCTATGCCAGAGCCAGCTTTAACACTGCTACCAGACGCCACCAGGCTCTTTACCACTTTATATTGCACAACAATTAATGCGCCCAGTCTAAATTAGCCAAAACAGAAACAGGAACAAGTACAATAATCTGGTGGAATGAATAGGCCAGCACTTACTCCTGATTCTCCTCATCCTCTGTGGAATTTTCTGAAGCCTCAGACGAATCATCCCCACTCTTTTCAGGGCCATAAATTTTATCTGGGTCAGGAATAAAGTCCAGCGGATTAACCTCACTCTCCTCCCCTCCCAAAACAACTTCATTCCCCTCATCCTCTTCCTGTTCATCCTGAAAACCAATGTAAATATAAATGATCAGTTCAGATATTAAAATCTGAGATTTCAAGGTTAGTAAAAAGAGATTTCCATGGAATGCTATGTTTCAACAGCTTGTTTAATGAATGATTGGGGCACCTATTGTTATATACTGCAGTTTAATTTACCAGATATACTCACTTAGAAGTTGAATCCAACTGCAAAGAACACAGACCTTGATCTACCATTGCTAAAAGCACTGACAGATCAGATTCCATTCTGTTTGTTCTAATGATTACTCCTAATAAACTGCATAGACCCAGAACAGGTGGCACATTAAGAAATGGCAGATCTGACTCTGTACTGTCTGTAGTTGGACTCAACTTACCACTTAGCATATTTGGTAACCACAATTCCCACTTTGACAAAGAACTAATACCTCCTCTCCATATCGATAACACAAATGCAAGTAAATTCTACTTGTAAATGTTTGCAGGCTATATGGAATATGAAGTTCATAAAAATATAAATAGCATTCAAGTGTATACATTTACATTTTTTTCCCAAAAATAAATATTTGATATTAAAGTAGCTATAATGAGACTGCAACTTTGACTGTAATAACAAAGCATATGATGTATAAACTTTGATATTTCTGCTAGAATTTAACTTTCATCACCAACCAAAGACTGAATTAAATCTAGTCTCACTGACCTCTCGATTCTGTTGCATCTTTGCTCTTCTTTCCTCCTTTTTCTTCAGTCTCTCTTCCTAAAGATAATGAAATAATAGGTATTAACACATTGTAATCATACATTAAAGAAATCTGACATTTTCAATTAACAGTTGCAGTTGATCGGAAGTGGACCATAAACCTGAAACCTAATATATATATACACCACTCCCTCAATAACTGGCGCACATCGGGGTCCAAAAACACAGACTGAACTATAAGCGAGGGCGCAAGTTACCGATGGACCTCAAAAAATCCTGCAACACATCCAGAAAACCACGGGGTTTGGGATTGGGGGGTGGAGGAACTGATCTGTTTAAATGGCTGAATCCTTGTTTTATAATCAAGTCAAGAAAAAGTGTCAATAAAGCGCTTTTTCTGATGAAGTTGTTCGTTATTATCTCTATATCACATTTATTTTCAAAATGTCCAACATCTGAAGGATCGATAACATGAATGCAACTGGTTTCAACAACCCAACACAGTATGCGAAAACATTAGTGTATTACATCACAGCTTTTTATTTTGTTGATTAGTCTGGTTCCTGAAGTGATGTGTGATGTGATGTGATGTGATTATGATTTTTAACGTAACTTTAACAATTTTTCAGTCATATCGCTATGATGTCTGCAGTGTGGCAGTTTATAGTGATGTCTAGCACTGGGGCATCATGCCGCAGACATGTAGCATGATGTCCCACCAGTCACATTATCCTGACACCAGGCCGACCAGTCCTAACACTAACCTCTTAATGCTGAGTGCCAAGTGAGGCAGCTGTTAGTACCATTTTTGTAAGTCTTTGGTATGACTCGACTGGGGATCGAACCCACGACCTCCCGCATCCGAGGCGGACGCTCTAACCACTAGGCCACCAGAGCGGTCTGAAGTGATGTGTAATAGTACTTCACGAAACTAGGAGTCTACAAAGCAGGGAACCAGACTAACTGTTGATACACTACCAAACAAGATTCCTTTTTCTCAAAAACACGGAACATTTATTTGCTGAGACAATCGTCTATGTCAAAACCCAATTTTTGTATTTTTCAATTAATAAAATATTGATGCTGTGATATCATTGCAAAAGTAATAGTGAAACTTCTTATCATTCTTGAGGATATCTCTACGTGTGAATTCAAAAATTCTCTGAAACTCGTTTTCCCACAATGGTCTGTATCTGTGAAACAAAGCTCTTTATTTTACAAAGTACTCATTTCGCTTGGTTGCCTTGCTATCTTTAATCATATTTATGACTGAATTTAAGGTAGTTTAATTAGATATGTATACAATAAAATGTATCACAGTGTTCGATTGATCAACTGAAATGAGTTACCCAACATACGACCAGTGCCACTGGTTCTTAAGCATGTAGGATTTGTATGCCTTTTGACTCTTTTTTATTCCACCTGCTTTATTTGATTTAAAAGATGTAATTACCGTGAAAATAGAAATGGAGGCCCGCTTTTTATTTAGTGCAACAATACAACAAATGCTTCCGCTAGTCCAATATCAAAACATGGTCGGCACTTAATTAGGTTCTCAGCGAAACACTCGCGGACATAGCTGTTACAGTAGATTGACACATTTTATGTTTAATTACAAGAGGACACATTGCATTTATCATGATTAAATGTCCTTGAATATTGTTAAATGGGGTTCACTAAGAATGTCATTTGAAAAGAAAATGTAACACATTATATGACTTCTTATTAAAAGTCAAAATTTCATAATGCTGATTAAATTTCCAGGTCCTATCTACTGTTTTTGACAATAATATGAGCGATATCTCAAAAGTTTCCGTTACCAATTTCGACCACGATTTTCTTCAAGTTCAACAAATAGGAATCAGTTTTTTGGTATTTTCTGGTTTAAAAATTGGGATCCACACCTGACCTGCATTATGAGCGGGTTAGTGAGTTACCAGGGCACGAGTTATCGAGGGAGTGGTGTATGTATGTATGTATGTATGTATGTATGTATGTATATATATATATATATATATATATATATATATATATATATATATATAGATAGATAGATAGATATATATATACTGATATTCATAGGTTTTCATTTTCCTTTAATGCTGGCTGTTGCACAGATTTTTTTTTCCTTCATTGCTGAATGGTTCTGAAATTCAATTTAAATTTCATTACACATTATTATCTTTAATTTGAACACTGAAAGTTTCCAGTTAGTACATTAATGCTCTAATTCAAATTTTAACACAAAACTGCTCACACTCTAGCCTGACATCATGCCACAGTTCAGGATCCATGTTGTTTTTTTTAACATGCATTACGGAAAATATTTCAAACTGTAAATGTTGCTTAGATCACACACAGCTAACATATATATTTTGCACTTGTTCATTGGTGATTACAGCTATTGGTGATAGGTATATTGCAAAGGGATCCACCAAGTCTAATCTGACAAGGAGGACCTTGAATTGAGTAAGCTGTGTTGGGAAAGAAAGTCTGATTGAAATTCAACAATCCTTGGTAAAGTAATGTTGCAGAAATCCAAGTCATGGAGAATGGCAATCAGGGAAAAACACTCCTGTCAGAAATATCATTAAATGCTGGTAAAAATCAAAGTGTGACTTTTGGCTGCAGCACATTTATCCATTGTAGACCACCATCCAGTTTCCTTATTTTCTATTTATAGTAACTGTACATGACACGTTTCCATGAAAACAGATGGGTTTCCTTAATTTAAGACCATGTGTCACAAATTTATTATATTCTGATACACACATAGGTAGCAGACAAGTCTATATTGAAAAACATGGCACCAAATATTAAATGTGTATGATTTGGATTTTTAAATTAGCTTTAAAAAAATTTTAGTTATATCGATATGATGTCTGCAGTGTGGCAGCTTATAGTGATGTCTAGCACTGGGACGTCATGCCGCAGATATGCAGCATCATGTCCCACCCCATTACATTATCCAGATACCAGGCCAACCAGTCCTAACACTAACCTCTTACTGCTAAGCGCCTAGCAAGGCAGCTGTTAGTACCATATTGATTAGTCTCTGATATGACTTAGCCAGGGTACGAACCTGCAACCTTCCACATCCAAAGCGGATGCTCTAACCATTATACCACTGGAGTGGTCCCAAGTATTAAGTGAAATGGGCTTTATCAATTTGACTTGTGGATGTTGTATGACTGAAAAATGTTAGAGTAAACTTTTAACATTCTTATTTGATGGAAATAAAACAATTCTTTGTAAAGTTATGATGTAGAAAGCTACAAGTCAGGAAAATTGGCAATCAGGGGGCATAACTCATCCAACTGCTGTTGCAGAATGCTTGAAATTGAATTCAATCAAGTCATCAGTATAAGGCGCAATACAAATTTTTTTAAAATCCAACAAACCTTTGTAAAATTGCACAGCAGAAAGCACATCCTTAGTATGGGCAACTAGCAGCACAACACTGGTAAAACACTGTGGAATGCTGGAAGTCAAACTCACCTTTGTCAAGTAATGCTGCAGAAACAAGTCAGGAGGACCTTCAATCAAGGGGCTCAACTTCTTTCAAATGAAGTTGTGGAAAACAAAGACTGAACTCATTCAAGGTTTCATCAATATTGAGCTGTATAAAAGATCCAGGTGAAATCAAATAATCTTTTTGTAAAGTTAAGTGGTGGAAATAAAACTTAAGTGGACAGGGAGCAATCAGGGGCAATAACTTTCCCGACAAACACAGAAGACTTGAAATCAAATTAAGTCTAGGTCTAATCAATAAAAAGGTGCACCGCACATTTGGTTTTGTTTAAATTCTAAAATTTCCAAAGACAGTTATCTTGCAAAAACAAAACAGATGATCAACAGTTTGACAGCTGGCTGATAAGGATGACAATATAATTTCCATAGGATTCCACAATATTTTTATAGCATAGTCCTTATTAAAATTTAAGTTGTATGTACATCTGGATATTATCAGTGACACAAGTATACAGTGTTGCATCTATGTTTGCCTCTGAACGGGTCAATGATCATTCAAAAAGTAGGTCATCTGTTGGTTAGCATAGTAAATATAAGTAAAAGTACAAGATTTTCTTTGAACCTAACATGACACAAAAGCACCTGTGTGAAACCAAGCAACTTACCTACAATTATATCCATCAAATTCTACTGTATTTTTCTTTGAAATGTGCAGTCAATTTCTTGCAGCAGAGTTCACAGTATAAAAATAATAAAAAAAACAATGCAACATCAAGTCTAAAGAACTGTCAAATGGAAACACCTTACCATTTTTCATGCTCTTCCGCTTTCTATTTGCTTTCGTGAAGTCAAATATCTCATATGAAGGGCCCTCCAGCTTCATCAGCATCAGTCTGTTTAAAGTTCAGAATTAAGTCTGTTTCTTGCTGCTGACAAGAGATCATTTTGAAGTCCCTTGCACAATCTGCTCTTTGCAAGGGTGTATTGGGGGTAATTTTGGCAGGTGTCAACAAATTGGAACATGCAGGTTTATGATGGACATAAATCAGTTTCCACAAGACATTGAAATTGCCTCTTGAATACATCTGATCACACCCTCTGTGAGGCCTCCCCATCCATTAATGCTCTGCTAATCCTCAGATATCTTTGCAATAGTTATGCGCAAGAACCACAATTTTATTTTTTCCGATTAGGGTTACTAAGGACTTTTATAACAGAAAAACAGTTGCAATGAAGGTAATCTGCATAGGAAACCTATGATTTACTTTCCCACTATGAGCATTTACAAAATGATATACAACTGCCTCAACAGCCTTCATATTAAAGCACTCAGATCAAAAAATCAATACTCAATATTTCTGTCATTTTGCTTTCTATTCCCTTGCAGCAGCTGCTGGTGGTTGTTTCTTTCCCTGGACAGAGTCTTTTGAAACTGATAAAACAGCCTTGAACAGTAAAACCTGAATTAAACAACCTCAGCTATAAGTGACCAACTATCAATTATGACCAAAATCATTCTACAAAAAGCAATTTCAGTATGTAAATACAACGTCACATGTAACCACATTTTAAACATGAGTAGCAACATGGTATTTCTTAGCACAACATGTATTTAAACACTGCTAATTATGACCACGCCATAAAGTCTAATATAGTGTCCCCAAGTGGCCAAGTAGTCTAAAGCACTCATCTTTACCAATCACTGTCATCTCACCTCTATCTATGTGGGTTCAAGTCTTGGGCTTGACCAATGTGGGTATGTGAGAAAACTGCCAGTAGCCTCCCATGGGAAGTGGTTCTTACCGAGTTTTTTTCAGGTTCTTCCTCCACCAGTTATAATGGCTACCATATATAGTCTATCTTGTGCTGATGAATGGCATCAAACCCCAAAACAACAACAACAACAATAGCAATAAAATCAGCTATAAACAATACAGCCCTTCATTGACTCTTAGTGACCATGACTGATGAGTAGAACCCGCAGGTAGGGTGCAGATTGTTCTGAGAAAAAAAAGCAAAAATTTGAGTCTGGCTACTGTTTTCATTTGATTATATAGTGAAGTTGTATACTGAAAACAGTAAGCCTGACTATATATTTGTTAAACTGCCATTGTAGTGCCAGTCATCAAAATACCTATTATAGTTAATCATTCCATGTTTAAAAGATTAGTAATCATTGACATATAGCTGAAAGGTTCCTACTGTCTCTTGTCAAAACTGTTACTGTAACGCAATGGATACTGCCTGATATCATTTGACTGAGGAGTTAAAATCATGGCGCAAATGATTTCTTCATGTTTTGCACTTACTAAGATACTTGATTTTTTGGGTTCAGATCATTTTTATTGTTATCGTAAAGGTCTGGGTTCTGGTTCAGTAAACTTTATTGTTATTGTAAAGGTCTGGGTTCTGGTTCAGTTAATTTTATTATTATCCTAAAGGTCTAGATTCTGGTTAATTTTATTGTTATCCTAAAGGCCTGTGTTCTGGTTCAGTTAATTTTATTGTTATCGTAAAGGTCTGGGTTCTGGTTCAATTTAATTTTGTTGTTATCGTAAAGGTCTGGGTCCTAGTTCAGCTAATTTTGTTGTTATCATAAAGGTCTGGAATCTTTGTTCCTTTATTGATGGTTATCTTATAAAAACTGTTTCCTTCTGGTGAAAATATAGTGAAAACTACATTATTTTTAGACAAACTTAAAAGAATACTTTTTTTTTTAGCTTTCCTAACCTTTAAAGTGTAATGGGGTGAGCTGGCAAACCCCAGCACAAACACTTTCATTTAATTTCTTACATGATTTGTATTTAAACTGTTCTTTATAACATGAGAATAAATACAACTGTCCTTCCAAAGAAACTGTGTTTTCATTCTTTTTATGACTGGATCATTCATAAATACACAGAATGATGTGATATGATTTACATCCTGCCTCATCATAAAAACCCAACTGTGACACCATGTTATGCAGCAACAAACCTTTTTAGTCTTTGTTGTCAAAGAGCACTCAATAGGTAATTGACAACACAATGGATCATCCCTCCCAATGCATTTGTAAGTCATGCTAGTGGTACATACTAATAGCTCATCCAAACATGCTTGGTTTTTCTCCAAACTCTTCATCACCTCCACCTTAATGACCATCTCAATGACATGCCCTTTCCTCGGCCATGTGTCAGAGAATCAGTCACAATCAATAATGAAAATAAGTGAGAGGCTGAATAACTGGATTCCCTTATACACCAGGGTACCTTATGTTTCTTCTTGATCTTTTCCCTGAACAGCTGCTTGTCAACCCAATCTTCCTCCTTCATCCTCCTCCGGGCCATCTCAATATCTATACCTCCCACGGCCTCCTCATCACCCACTATGTTCCTGCTGGCCTGTGGTGTCTTCAGTCTGTCATGAATGGCCTAAAAGGTATAACACATTTTAAAAAACTGTACTTTATATCATGTTTTATACAATGCATTTTTTATGGAACTACTTGTTTTAATTAAAACACCAAGTAAAAAATTCCACTGGGGGGAAGGGGCTAGAACAATATTAATTTTTCTTTACTATTAGTCTCTCTTTCTTATATCCAGATAAAAACATGGATTGTTGAATAAGAAATTCTGATGAACAAGTCACACGTATGTTTAATCAAAATGAAAAATATATAATTTTCTAATATAATCTCCTAACTTGGACAGACAATCTTAAACAATCTTAAGGTGAATTAAAACTCAGTTAAATAAAGACTAGAATCTGTCCATAGAAACACTGATGCTGCCAACAGAAATGGTAAAAAAAAAATGGTTAGTTCTTTGATTAACTTATCCAATCAGAACAAGATACACATGTATGAAGGTCACATTTATGTTATGTACATGTCTGCCAAGCCAATCCAAGTCCATCAAAAGTTGCAGAGTTTCTTGTTACTTTTTTATTTCAACATAATTGACTGTATCATGACCAAGAAATGTGAGATAAGTGCCTATATTGTTCCCAACCTGCACAGTACTTTGCTTATGCATGAAAGATTTTAAGATGTAAGAAAGACAAATGAATAGATGGATGGACAGACATGACTGATGCCATATACCCCAGCCAATCATGGCAGGGACAGCAAAAGATGAAGGTTAGATTCAGCAATAACCAAAGGTTTGCTCTTCACTCTGAGGAAACAATAAGGAGATCAAATTCTACCCTGTGCAATAGAATATGCTGATATGATTATTTTGACATTACTTAACATTGATTAGTCCATGGATAAGCTCAACCTTCTATAGTTTACTTTTGCAGGGTAAAACAAAATATATTTACTAATGGGTTGGTCATGCTTTTCTTTTCAAAACAGTTGTGCTAAAATTTGGCCTTGATATTAGTGTTGATGCACAAACAACATCATTCACAAGATCTTTCCAGTCATTGATTCCACATACACCAATGATCCGTCACGATGTTCTAAAGAATGTGCCAACACCTTTCCAGCTTGGATAAGAGATATATATATATATATATATATATATATATGTATATGCTACATATATATATATATATATATATATATATATATATATATATAGCCTAGTTTGTGCAGTAGTAACATTCTTGCCTTCTACCTCTGTAGTCCCAGGTCCAATCCCTTGGCTGTTGCATTCAATAGTTGGTTTATATCTAGATATGATTTTAAGATGGTAAAAAAGACAAATGAATAGATGGATGGATAGACATGACTGATGCCATATATGCCAGCCAATCATGAGAGGGCCATCAAAAGACGGAGGTTAGATTTAGCAATAACAAAAGTGTTGCTCTACACATTGAGGAAACAAAAGTAGATAAAAAAAATCTGTCCTGTGTAATAGAATATGCTGATGATTATTTTGACATTACTTACTCAAGCTTCTGTAGTTTACTTTTGCAGGGTCAAAAATACATTTACTAGTGGGTTGGACATGCTTTGTTTTCTTGTCATAACACTCATGTTAAAATTCATCCTTGATATTTAAACATCAGAATTCATTTCATCTTAAACATTTTTTGTGTCGATGGTCAAACAACTTCAGTCAGAAGATCTTTCCACTGACTGATTCCGCATACACCAACGATCCGTCACGATGATCTAAAGAATGTGCCAACACCTTTCCAGCTTGGATAAAACATATATGGCCTAGTTTGTGCAGTAGTAACATTCTTGCTTTCTACCGCAATAGTATCAGGTCTAATCCCTGAGCTTTAGCATGCAAGAGTTGATTTATATCTAGATATGACTCACCTCACCCTCCTCATCAAATACTACTTTCTTGTTCACTTTCAAATTCTTCTTCTGAACTTTCTTTGCAATAGCTGCTTTAGTAAGTGCCTTCTGTTTATCTCTCTTGTGCTGATCTTCAACCTGCAAAAGTAAAAATAAGTAAAAATCAATCTCTACCCGGAGACAACAATTCCATGTGATTCATTAATTGGTGATTAACAGCACATCAACACAAACAAGATTACATTGTGCTGCAGGAACTGAAGTGCTTTAAAGTGTCTTATGCAGAGACACAACAAGGCAGCTATTCTGAACGCAAGTCCAGCGTGCTAACTTCTACAGTTCTGTTTACTTTTTATTCCATGTGTTTATATATCTCTGCAAATTCAGGAATGCTACAATTACAGCACAACAAACTTTTGTCATGTTTTAAAGTCTTATAACAATTCCATAACATTTTAAGACTTTTATTTGTGATTCTTCCAATCTTAATTTTATTCCTTACTTAATAACTGCATTTTAATTGCTGTTGCACAAATGAAGTGCTGTGTTCATTTGTTTCCTTTAACAAACAGTATTAAGACAATGGATAAATTTAACTGAATTTATTTCTTTGCCACTTTCTTATTCTTTTGCTGATGATTGTTAGAAACTACATAAACATGAGTAAAGAAATGCCTTTTATATATTTATCTTTGTGGGAAAAACCCATATGACCATAAACTGTATTACTATACTCAGGTGATTTTGATTGCATACCATCATAAACTTAATGCTAGGTCACATTTCCTTGGGGGCAGAATTGATCCTGAGATAAAGCAACAAGTGGGTTGGGGTGTGTGTAATTTTTTATGATTTTCCTTTGCAGCACTGCGGCATTCTGAAGGTTATATCATGCTGAAGCAATAAAGATTCAAGTTCCTTGCCCAAGCAATAATGATTCAAGTTCCTTGTGACACCATTGTCACACCACACTAGTCATTCTGGGATGATCTGAGAGAGTAGATCAAACTTGTACACTTTTCATTACAAGTCCAACTCCTTAACCACAGCAGCTTGAATTGAAACATGACAATTAATGGAGGATGGGCCAAATTCAGTACAAGCTCTCATTTGGTGAGTTTTGCCCAAAAAGTATCTGAGAAGAGAGCATGATGGACAGATAAATCAAGAAAAAGAGAAAGATTCAGATGGACAGAGTATCACAATACTGCAGACTTTTATTAAAAATAAACAAAATGAAAAATTAGATTGATAACATCTGATCATTATAACCAAATAAATGTAAATATGAAAACCAGAAAACTGAAGGTTAAGTTTAAGCATAAACTGCATTAAAACTTTACTATTATAATGCTGAAGAAAACAAAATAGACCTAAATATTCAGGTGTAAATTCTTAAGTCTATGTTTCACTCACTTCATCAAAAATTATGCCAATGTTCAATTATTGTGACAAGCAGTTGCAAATTTCAAGAACAAAAGTTTCACAGTGCCATAAAATAGGACTGTTTTACTATGATGGTCATTACCTGAGAATCATCTGTTTCTAACTCCATATCAACATTTCTCTTTTTCACAGTGAAGAGTTCCTCCTCATCTTCATCCACATCAAATTTAAAAGTCCCTGTTCCCATCTTTTGTGCTGATACATCATCTTTTCTCCCATCAAGTTTATTCTTTCCTGCTGTTATTTTTGAAGTCCTAAATTCTTGAAAATGACCTGAATCACTGGTGTTTGAATCATCCATATCTGAATCATCCCCATCTGAATCACCCATATCTGAATCATCCCCATATGAATCAGATGCATCCTCACTGAAGTCTGAATCACTTTCTTGCACAAAAGAACCTTTTCTCTTTGTGGAGTCTGACAACTGTTTAATACTCTGTTTCTGTTTAAATTTGTTTGTACTATTTTGACTCTGTTTTGCCCCTGTTAGCCCCTGTTTAACCCAAAGATTTTCTGACTCAGACTCCAAATCAGATTCACTGTGTTCAGACTGAGAACCAGTCTCAAAGTCAGTTACTTCCTCTTCACTTTCCTCCTCCTCTTTATCCTCCTTCTCCAAATCTGAATGAATCCTCTTCAACTTGCTTTCCCTTTCACTATCCCTGGTGCCATTCTTATTTGTTTCTTTTTCTGCTATTCGCTTTTGTTCTCTCTTGAGGAATCTAACCTTTGGTGCCACTGCCAAACCTAGTGACCTATTTGAAAAAAAATGAGACACAATAAATGTCAAAAATGTGTAAACTTAAGCTATACATTTACATCAAAAAAGCAATGCCAAAATTATATCATAAAAACTTTTAACTGGCCTAAACTGTTATAAATTACCAAAATTAAATGTAACATTCCCACATTCCTTGGGGCCCAGAGTGGCCATGTGGTCTAAAGCGCTCACTGTTACGGATCACTGCTATCTCTTTCTGCGTGGGTTCAAGTCTTGCATTCGGCCAATGTGCGTATGTAAGAAAGTTTGCAAGTAGCTTCTCATGGGTCGGTGTTTCCAGGTTTTCCTGGGTTCTTCCTTCACCATTTATACTGGCTGCCATGTATAACCTATCTTATGCTTTTAAATGACATCAAACTCTACAGCAACAACAACAACACATTCCTTAACAAGCACATACCCCTCTCTTTGGTCACATACAAATATTCATATGCCATCATACCTGCTTGACTCATGGTGAAGGAGGGAACTGCTATAACCTGCCTTGAACATCATGATTCTATTCAAAATTATCACAATACATGCCCAGATGTCTAGTTACAATTTGGCTTTGTGGATTAAATCATTGCATGTAATTTTACAGTGAACCCACACTGAGACTGAAATGAACCTCAAAAGTGGAAAGTTCCCAACATAGACAATGGGTGATTACTCTCCTGTATAAAGACACCAGATGTAGATATTGTGTATAACACTGCTGGCATGCACATATTTTTTTGAGTTTTAATCCTACCACAATAATACATTTTAAGCATGCACTATTAAATCAAATATGCTCAAAATACTTAAAACCATAAATATGTGGACAGGATATCGACACCTACACCATGGCAATTTTGAATCAAATCTTGAGTATTATCACTCATGGTTAACAAAAAAATAAATGTTAAGTCTCAGTGATCCACTTTAGAAATGGAGTTGGTAACTCATCATGATGCACCTCTTGATCAACTTTTACATTTCCACCACATATGTGTTTAAGATATCAACAAAAAAGATAACCAAATCCAAAAAAATACCTAGGAACAAGGTGCATGGGTGGGAGATGGGTATATTCATTAATATGCAGATCCCTAATCATTGTTCTTAACTGTGGCATTATGGTTGATACACATATACTCTGAGAAACATTTTATCATGATCACAGACATTAAATATACCAGTAAGTCACAGGTACATATGGAGATGGGAATAGGGTTACTAGAAGTACTGGGCTCATTAAGATAACCACTTTGCCAAGTTCCTTGACTATGGCACAACCAGTAATGCATACAAGTTAAAAAAAGCAATGGCTTAAACAAAGCATCTAAAATATGAAATACAAACTAAAGTGGCCAAGCTGTGAGATAATACTGCTGTGTTTGTTAAGTTACATAACCTCACTGAATCATACTATCAGAGAATTGACAATAACTAAGTTATAAAAACTTAAACAATGTATATTTTACACTGCATGTATACATCTATACACATAGATATCCACACACACATTCACATTACTGTGATATGAAAACAGTCAATTCTTAATGGCAATATAGAGTACAAATTTCTTCCAATCCAACAAAACTCTGGTCAATTTCAAAATGATGCTCAAGAGTGAGGGTTCTGTTAATTTTTTTTATATCATCCTGTTTCAGCAGTCACAATGATTTTGATAATAATAATAATAATAATAATAATAATAATAATATTAATAATAACAGCTTTTTAAATAATGCATAGTCTGAACATCTCTTACCATATTTTATGTAATTTTTCGTACATGAAAAAATAATTAATTTCAGTGTACGAAAAATTATATGTAAAATAAATAATTATCATTTGGTGGTGCTGACCGTGTACAAAAAATAAAGGGATCGTACCAAAACAAGTTCTACAGTACACACGCTACTCGACAACCTAACGGTACAAACGTACAAAGTAAACGTATATTTTCTGTCTCATAAATCAAAAGTACTGTTGTTATTAGTGAACGAGAGAGAGAGAGAGAGAGAGAGAGAGAGAGAGAGAAAGAATTATGTCTCAGTGTGCAAGCTCATCTGCATTTAGAACATATGTAGCTGTCATGTTGTTTAATATTGGCAAAATGATCAAGACAGTTTGAATATGTGTAAGTTATGGGTATTATTTATTGGTAAATTGTACGCAACAATACGACCCCTCATCATCAAGAACTTAAGTGCAAGTTGTATTTTTACCACAACAATAATCTCATTATCAAATTGCAATTAAAAAAATAAAGAACTTGAAATCAACGCTTAAGTTAATGCGCGTGAGTGCATGCGCGCCAGAGAGATCAATCAAACAAAATTTTTTCAGTGTACAAGACCGTATTTATTCAGTGTAGTTTTAATTTGTAGCTTTTGCAAAGAGAAAAAAAGACTGTTTTCAGTTATCTGACAAGTGGGATAATCCTCATGTATTACGACCCTACTATATTCCATTAGGAATAAACACCGCTAAATCAACAGTTTATTCTTGTTTTAATTACGATGCACATTGTCACAACAACCACATGGCTATACAGTGTTATTTACACGGTAATTAAACATGCTTAGCACTTTGGTTATTCCTGTTGAAACCAGATTGAGGGCAAGAATCGACAGAGGAGGTCAAATCAGCGAGGTTGCCAGTAGGGAAATGAGGCTCGCTTTAGGGAAATGAAAGTCTGTCAATGTGCTATTGAAGCCGTTGTCCATATAGCAGATGTTATAAGGACAAGCGATCATATGCATTACTTGTTATTCGAACTTGCCAATAAAGATTATAGTGGGGTATATCATAGAATAGATTTGCAATAAAATGTTAATTATATCCAAGTCAAAACAGAACAAGGACTTAAAAGATAGTATATGTATATATACAAATCGATTTAACAGAGTCCGTGACTTTCAAATTTACGATGGAAAATGACAAGGTTTTTATATTTTATGTTTGTATGACTAATGAAACAATAAGACTAGTTGACCAATGGTCTGTGGTCTTCACTTTAGAATGTACTGAGATGTAATTTTTTTTGGATAAGACAACATCAAAGGGTTTCCGAACTCGTTTTAAAATGCACATGGTGTTTTGTTACGGTGACGAACTTAATAAGGAGAACTAATTAACGATAATATTTAAAGGTATGGTCTGTAAACAAAAGGGGGGGGGGTCAGTCAGTCGCAGCCGGGAGAGTTAGTATAATAAGCAGTCTGAAACTAAAGCTAATATTTACTAAGCATTTTGAACAGAATCTTCTGACATATTTTCAGCTTCATTTGCATGATTAAACTTGTCGGAATATATATTGCAGTATGATTTCCAGGGGGGTCACGTGACCCCCCCTGACCTATGCTGTGGGCGCCCATGCTTATGCATCAATCATTATATTTTCTCACCAACAATTAATCATTAATTTTTGTAAAACAAAATGGGAATATGGTATTTTCGATCTTTTTTGCAAATGTAAATCTTCTTAGTGGAAATTTTATGTCTGATAATTTAATGAATTTTTCAAATAATAAAAAGTGATATGTACTAAAAATTATGATACATTTAAATAATTATTATTTTGATAACTGGATTGTGTACGAAAAATTAAAGGGTACGAAAAAATACATAAAATACGGTATCTAGGATTTTATGTGCATTTACAAAACAATCCATTTAAAAAAGCAAATTTTTTTAAAATTATGTTTTTCCAATAATACTTACCTCTGAATTAAGCCCCCCATGAAAGACTGAAAACATCTTTTCGTCTTTAAAAAAAAAAAATTATATAGACAAAGGGAAGCAACTCTTACATGTTAACTCCCCTTTTCTACCTGCTGGGTGGCAACTGCTATACTCAGATGTGCCAGTTATTACTTAAACCACAAAGGATGCTTGCATTATGGGGATGGATGGAAGAGATTATTGCTAATGTAATCAGGTAAGTATTATTGGAGAAACATATTTTACCAAATAATTTTGCTTTCTCCTTCAAATACAGTACCTGATCACATCACAGTAGGAGAATAGGATAATGAGCATCCTGCTTCTGTGTCACCCAGTAGAAGTATAACTGCACTACTAAAAGGATGAAGTTTTCTGAACGTGTTAGTTTACCACAACAAAAGACAATTTGTTTATATACATGTGAGAGAGATCCCCTGGGATTCTGCACTTAATTACTGCCCCACCATCAAAGATATTCCAAGCAAACATAGTGAAAGTGAATAATTTATGTCTGAGTCTAAGGCGTTGCTTTTTTAACTGAAAGTGGTCACTGTCTGTGCAGTTACCACTAACCCAATGAGAATCAGTCCTCTCTTCAGCATGGCCAAGTCATGCAAATGGAAGCCAGAGAAGGCAGAATGGGTATGACAGTCAGATGACTCCACTATGTCCTGCACTAAGACATTACATTCCAGGCCAGGCTCATTTAAGACACTCATCTTTTAAGAGCTGAAATCTTCATTAGTATACCTGATCCTATGAGAGTTCATAGTACACCAATTTAATAACTCCCTTTAGCAAAAATGTGGGCGTATGTATTGCATTCCTGCCTTCTAAAGTAGGAAGTCTTGTACAGCTGATGTCTGTGGGTACATGCAGGGTCCTGCAGATTTGCTTCCCTTGGCAATCCATCAATGTGAATGAGCAAATAGTTAGCATTGGTTCACTAGGAGAGGGAATGAATAGTTAACATTGGTTCGCTAGTGATAGCAACCTGTTCTTAGGAAGTGGGTGTGGTGATGGTGTATCACTGATAATTGATGGAAGGTCTGGGAAGGAGAAACTATTCCACTCTATTCCCTCCCTGACTGCCTGCAAAAATAATAGTATATTACTGCCTATAGTTCACTTCACCATGAGAAATGAGAAGAACACATTATCGTTGACAACAGCCAATGCAAATTCTCTGGTAACAATTGTACTTTCACATCTACATTTCACAGAAGTGTCATGCTGAGATAAAAAACTGCACTGAAAGTTTAAGGGCAATGCTTGTGCCTCTTGCCTTCTCATAGCCCTAATTCAAAACCCAAAAAGAAGTGGTGAACCAAAAGGGAGGGAGTACACAGAAAACACATCAATGACTTTAGCGACGTTTTCGGCTAGAAGAAACAATTTACAGATGCGTAAAGTCAAGTAGGGAGGAAGTCAACACAATGTTCATGACTAACTCCAACATGTTGTTAAAGACTTATCTGTGCACTTTATCAACATCTTGATAAGGTATGTGTGCAGAAAATTTTTCTAATCATGACCTTTTACCAGTGGGGTGAGAAAGTTGCATGCTACTCACACACCATATAGAAAATTTTGTATTACTGGAATTGTGAATGCTGCAAGCGATGTCCAGCAATTTTTAAATATTGTGGCAAGATACTGAATGATGAACTGCTACCATTGTCTACATCCACCAAGTCACTGACACTGCAGGTAGAACTGACGGAATGTGGAGGAGGGCATTCAGACAGGAAAAAACTTGCTGCTGTGATCAAAATTCTGTCTGTTCCACTGTCAGATCAGCATATTCTGGCATTTCTGTTTCATCACCTTTATTTAGGGGAAATGATGAAGTATCATCATCATGCATCATCATTTTTTGCCCATTAGATATGCTGTCTGTAGTGATTGTATTATGGACTGCCAGTCCAGTGAGACTAGTTTGGCTCGGTCGGCAGGAGTATATAAGAAATGCCGGTTCACTATGAATTTCATAGGAATAGTCAGTCAGAATGATCGATCATTGGCTTGACAGATCAGAGATAAGATACTACTGACTATTATATACACACATAGCTTGTTCATCAGGCTGGACCAATTATATTACAAAAGATGATATATGCCTTGTAGTCCAGCCAGCTTGCAGTATGGTGGGTATGACTGGCTGACTATGCTGTCTGTCTGGGCAGCCAGCTCGCCAGGTTGAGCTAACAGACTTCTGACCATTGTAACAATACAGTCATATTGCTGGACTGATTGGTTGACAGTCGGTACAGCATACCAAAGACAATATACGCACTGCGGTCGTCCGGCTGTTGTGGTATGGTCAGTACAGACAAATGTCTGCATTTTATGGATTATTTATGTACGACTTAGAGCAACATCAGAAGGGCTGGCAGGTTTGATAATATAGGCAATGTATTTGCAGTGACTTATAAACATTTTACTTCTTACGATAGGAATATATATATGTACCATTGTAAAGACAAATTTGTGTTGATGAAAATATGCTCATAAACAAGTTTAGTCTCACACAGGTGACTAAACAGGTAAACCAAAGGGCAAGTTAATGGTAAATTTCATGGCATTAAAAAAAATATTAAGTGAAGCATTTAAAGAGTAATATGTGATCTATTTTTTATCCTATGTCATGCTGTTACACATCATGCCTTGAGTAAATACAATATTATGTCACATTTCAGGGAAGCCACATGTGGGTAAGAATAGTATCACAGGTGTTAGAAACTTAAATATACACAGTTTTATGGTCTTCTTTCTAGAAATAAATATGAATAAAAAAAGAGCTTTGACTTTGATTATACCAGATTAATTTAACAAAAGTCCAAGGCAGTTCTTTGGGCAGTTTAGCTAGAAAACCTTTTACCTATATCATCACTGAAATACAGGTATCATTTTACCTGGACAAACATGTCACATGACATAATTTCTCTGAAATTAGATCCAACAAGCCAGAGTATCTCACTTTTTGACCAATAGAGTCAAAAATCAAAATTTACATCTGGCAATATATAAATGCTATAAAAAGCCTGTATTTCAGATAATGTGATGCAAGTCCAGGCACCTTAGTGTTGATTTGGATCAGTCTCTTGCTTATAGTGTGCATTCATATTGAAAATGTTGCTATTTCCAAAATTACATAGTCACTATAAAATATCTTAAAATATAGGTGACTTTGAAGATGAACATTTATTGAACAGAAAACACCTATTTCTTGCCAACAACCTATCTTAAAGTCTGTATCTATAAATGTATAAGATGTAATCTATTTTTTATACTGAATGTATAAATGTATCTGTGATCTATTTTTTTTTTAAATTAATCTGGTGTAATCAAAGACAAAGCTCTTTTTTTATTCATATTTATTTCCAGAAAAAAGATCATAAAACTATGTAATTTTAGGTTTTTAACACCTGTGAAACTATTGTTACCCACATGTGGCTTTCCCTGAAATGTGACAAAATATTTTATTTATTCGAGGCATGAATGTGTAATAGCATGACATAGGATAACAAATAGATCACATATTATACATTTATACATTCAGTATAAAAAACAGATCACATGTTATACATTATATTGAATGTCTGAGGGTAAATAACATGAAATGAGTTACTAATTATCAACCTATTTGTTTGTTCAACATACTCAGCTATGATGATGATAACTATTGCTCTACTTGTTGAATAACTCGGTCAAAGTAATTGTTTACAAATGGGGACCCCTGATGCTGACTATCATAGAATACATCATCAAATGAGGCATGTATGTGAGACCAGTTTACCAGTCTGCAGTGTTGGGGGAATAACTCCTGGACAGCTTTGCCAAATGCAGTGTTGAAAGGGTAAATAACATGAAATGAGTTACTAATTATCAACTTATTTGTTTGTTCAACGTACTCAACTATCACAACAATAACTATTGCTCTACTTGTTGAATAACTCGGTCAAAGGATTATCTCTGCTTTATATTTAGGGTAATAAAGATCTGTATGTTCTTCTATGAAGTGCCATGAAGTGGTTCTTATCAATCACTCTAGGGTGTTTCACTTTGCAGTTTGACAGATAGTACATGTAACAGTTAGAGCAAAGGAGTCAAGCTCATGCTAAGGCACATGGCACTTCATAACGTGAAAACAAGACACTTTCATGTTCATATTTAATTAGTTCTGGAGACAAAACAAAATACTGTCACTCCAGTGAACCAGTTTCATTTCTATGAGGCCAATGCATAACTGGGCATACTGCTTTTGTGGAAAATGCAATGGTGGTTTGCAAACTTAAAATGATGTTTTTTCTAACTATAACATTACCCTTTATTCTCATTTATAAGTTGAGTCCAGCTGCAAACAACATTGACACTGATCTGCCATTGCATAATGTGCCAACAGATCAGGGTCTCTGCTGTTTGTTCTACTGAATACTTCCAACAAACTGCATAGACCCAAATCTGCCAACATACTATGTAATGGCAGATCTGGATATGTGTATTTTGCTGTTGCACTTGACTTATATGTGAGCAAAGATGGTACTTTTCAAATATTCTATTGCTGAACACCTTTGTTTAAAGGTTAACAATATGGCTCAAAGATTTAGTTATCATTAACAGTAGAAGAACTTGATGCATTTTGTAATGGATAAGTACAAACAGTTCTCATCGACTTTCAGCTTTTCCTTGCAATGTCACATTTCAATATGAAAATTATCCATACGATGTGAAAAGAATTAACAGGAAAAAAGCTACTAAAGTCTTTACAAGCAGGAGATGTTGAAACAGATTGGTTGGTGCATTTTTCACACTTCTTTCAATTTAGCAAGATATTGTTTATATTTGATAGTAAAAATATCTTAAAAAAATTTGTTAACAAATTCCAATAGAAAGGTGCCAATTTTGGAATGTTGCCTAAATCAGAATAATAATGATATGTATTTCCACACACATATATCAGACATTAATTTTGGTACAATCTACATTAATGATAACTTACTTGCAAACATACCTATTAAAGTTCTTACCTGGCAAATTCTTCTATATTCAAGTCAAGTACTTTGAAGATGGCCTTGTTACTCATTAAAAAAACTGAGCGGAGGTAGGAAACAAAAGCCTGAAAAGCAAGGAGGAATGTTATCACACATGAAGATTTATTAGTAGTATAATCTTTATCAAACATATTTCTCTGAAAAATGGTTTGAAAATTGTCCTGTATATTTTTTAATGTTTAATACAGAACCATAACTTAGAAAATCAGCGAAGGTATTCATAGCTTAAAACTGGACTGCCACTGCCACATGAATATATAGTAAACAATTCTAAACAATTATTTAGGAACAAGTCCTAACACAGTGGTCATTGATAACATACTTACTTTATATTATCTAATAAACTTATAGATATAACATGGGGTTTTTCGGATCAAACATTTGTTGGGGCAGAAAGAAAGACATTAAACCTAAAGGAAAAGCTTGAGGATTTAATTCTTTCTTGAGGAAGGGTTTGAACATTGCAAAGCATGCTATTCTTATATTATAAATCACCTGATAAAAAACAATTATGAAATCAGTACCAGAAAAGAGTTTCCTCAAAAGCTCACAACAAAATATTGTTTTCTTCAATGTGCCTATTGTTGTTGGACTGAAGAATCACAACCTTAGGCATAATTTAGAAATACTTAAAAATCAATTGAGTTTGAAATTAAAGTTATGCAAAGAAAACCTAATAATTGTACCAGATAGTTTCATTATAATGAATTTACTCAGCACTAATGCAGTGTTATAAATGTAAAGCATTGACTCAAGCTCAACCCATTCATCTGGCAATCATTTATTTGACAATTAGATTTACACACAATTAACAAATTTAGACTGTATTGTTTTTAATTATTTTGCCACATTTACCCTCTGTGCCATCTCCTTCAAGGATGGGTCTGCTGCACAATTTGCCTCCAGTTTTGGTTGAATGCTTTGTAACTTCTTGGAATTCACTCTGCAAGAATATGGAAATTAAAATTCTCTGAATCCCTTTATTTCTACATTGCTTGACAACATTTATGAAAGATACAGAGACAAGTCATCACAAACAGACAATGTGATCTTATGCAGCAAGAATACCATGAAATAATTTATCTTCATTCAGTCACAGTGATTTTGACCTCTGACCTTTCAACCCCCCACATCCATAGGTTTCTTCCTTACCACAAATGCATGCAATCCACAAAGTTTGGTAACTGTAAATGGTTCACAATTTGAGTTACTGTGAGAAAACCATTTTTATTGTTTTGGTCACAGTGATCTTGACCTTTAATTCCCCCAAATAAGCTTCATCTTTACCCCAAGTACAAACCATCCACTAAGTTTATATTTGTAGATGGTGGACAATTTAAGCTACAGTTGGGAAACAAAACTGATAACAGACAGAAGGTCAGAAGAACATCACAGCATCATATGCTCTGCATTGTGTCACATGTGGGAAAACCAAGTTTCTTATTTTAGTCACAGTGACCCTGACATCTGACCTTTTGACCCCAAAATAAATAGGTTTCTGTCATACTGTAAGTGCCGGCCATCCTCAAATTGTGGTCCCGGTCTATTATGTTTAATTAACGTTATTAGACTTACTTAATCTGTCCACAAAGATTAGTAACTGCTTATGGTGAACATCTTAATTTATTGTTCAGAAATGAAATTGGCAACAGACTGATGGATTGTTGAGGGACAGATGGATGGTTGGAAAACATCATAACACAATATGCTCTGACTCTTAACAAATGCATGAAGACTGTTTTTATTCTTTCATATACAGAGATCCTGTCCATGACATTTTGAATCCTTTGAACTTTTGAACAAAATATCAACAGCTTCTTTCTTATCCAACATGTAAGCAATATACAAACTTTGCTGAAGGTACATGGTCAAAAACTGAAATTCTGTGCACAAACCAATATTTTCTCTTTCATTCCATGATCTTGACCTTTGGATCCCAAACCAATAAGCTTCTTTCTTGCCACAAGTGCAAACCATACAAATATTTGATCCAGATCTATAATGTAGAACTAATATTACCGCTTCAAATATTGTTCCTCTTTCAGTTAGTGGACTTGGTCTTTGACCTTTTGAACCCCAAATACACATGTCAATAGGCCTCTTCCTTCCCCAAGTGCAAACCATCAACCAGCAAGTTTGGTCCAGGTGTGTGATGCAGAACTAACATCATTGTGAGCATGCCATCTTTCTTGTTTCAGACACAGCAATCTTTGCCTTGACCTTCTAAACCCAAATCAACAAGGTTCTTCCATATCCGAAATGCAAGCTGTCCACAAACCTAGGTCACTGTAGATGGCAAAGAACTCTAGTTACTGTGCAGGAACCATTACTCTTCTTTCAGTAACAGTAAACTTGACCTCTGACCACAAAAACAATTGGCTTCTTCCTTTCCGCAAGTACAATCCATCCACAAAGACTGGTAACTGTAGATGGTGGAGAACCTGAGTTATTGCATGGAAACCATTTTTTTTCTTTCAGCCAAATGATCTTCACCTTTGACTTTTTCACCCCAAAATCCATATGGGTCTTCCTTACCCAAAATGCCAGCCATCAACAATTTTTATTAACCGTACAATGTAAACAACTTGTGATGTGGTGCAAAACAAAACTTGGTAACAGACAGACAGATATAAAATAATACACTCTGCCTAGGTAGAATTTTTGGAACTGAATATTAATAAAATCATGTGCTTTATTTTTCTTAACCTGAATGTCTACTATATCACAACTGATTTGAAAAAAAAAAATATTATTTTAAAGTGAAGACAAATGAAAATTTCAAGCTTACTTTATCTTATCTATTGGTATTTTTTTGGCCTTCAACTGTTCTATCATGGCCTCTTCCTCTGAGGGGAGTAATACAAGCAAAGCCTCTCCATCTGTTTCATATCTGTGAACAAAAGATAATCAAATTAAATAATATTGTCAAAACAAATAAACTAAATTTCAAGACCAAACCTGGCTACATTCAAATTGAACTGAAGTTTTATGATACAAAAAGGTATATAATCAATGTAAGTAAGTCAGCCATGCTAGCTACAGGCTGTGAATCAAATACTTACAAAATGAAAGTATTTATGTTTACATCAACAAAGGGACCGTAATTGATTGTTATCAAAATTCACTGACAATAAAAATCAACTTTCCCAAAACTGCTTCTTATATTTTCTACATCCAGTGTTTCTTTGAGTTTATTTTCTCTGTCATGTTAAATATCCAATTAATTACTCCCTTTTACGCACATGTAGGAATCTTGTGGATCCATTTGTTATTTAATATTCGTACCTTATCATTTTTGTGATTTGGCAAATAAAATAAAAATTATCTTGACAGGCCAACCCTTCTGCCAATGAAGTATTCAAGGAAGACAAGTGGTCTCCTGTAATAGGTTTCAAGTTCAAAATTCAACTTCAATGAAGGAAACCAATATTTTTCAAGTGAAATATGTTTCTTTAATAATATTTACCCAATCATAATACCTTATGAGAACTACTACTACCTCACAAATCCAACAGTCCCAGTTTAAAACTTTTTAGCTAAAAGCTAACAGTCATCTCTAAACCTAGGTGGCAGTTAGAGGGAGCTCGCCTTGATATTGGGATTGGCACCAAATCATATGAAATCATCAGTCACTATTGGAATGGAAGACAAGATCTCTATATGGATGTAATTGCGGGAAGGCTGGGAGGGTGTATGTGTATCATGATTGGGTAAGTATTATTGAAGCCAGTCCAAATGCAGCTGAAGTTGTGAATCCGCATCTTTATGAAGCTGTTGAACAACCCCGAAAGGTTATCTTTTTGCACCACAGGTCAAAGTTTCTCGCAAATAAATTAAGACTTTAAGGATAATAGATCTCTGACAAGACTGATTTAATGTACTCAGATATCCACCGCACAGAACACAGAATAGTTTCACTCAAATGCAATATTTGCAGTGACTGTCGTAACTTTGTGACCAAATATGCGAAACAAATTAATTGGTGTGGGTTTAATCCGATATGCAGAATGGATGTCCCATTTTATTCAGGACAAATGTGTCCATGTTGATGCATCGTCCTTGCCCTCTTTGAATGCAAAATGAGGCATTATCTCAATCGTTGCACTGGCTCGGTCTTCAAGAATACCCCTTCAAACCCTGCACTGGGTTCTATTGATGACCTTGAGAGGAAGTGTCCAGGATAAACAAGAACTATTACCAATATATGATTCCCCATGAATGGTAACCTGTTCTTGGCAATGAAAGCAGGGGGTTTCATGAGTAATAATGACACATCTTCAGAACCTGAGGTTTTGGAGAAGTATACACATTTAGTCATTCCAATCTATAGATAAAGCATCAATTATCCAGGCCTTTTGGATCCAGGACTGGTGAGACAAAGGTTAGGATTTTAGCATTCCACCTTGTCAGCAATAGGTCCATCATAGTCTGATCCCACCAAGAATCTACTAAATGAAAATGGTGGGATGAAGATACCTTTCCATTTGCATTAGTTCCTTCTTGCAGGACAAAGAGTCTGCCAATATATTAGCCAGCCTGGGAGATGTCAAACTTAGAAATGGATTTGTTGTTGAGGATACCATTTTAGAAAATCCCAAACAAGAATGCAAAGGTCTGGGTCCTTGGTTCTGCTTTGCTGTTTGAGATAAATCACCACAGTGGAGATGTCAGACAGAATGAGAACTCCATTTCCATGTAGATTCTTCAGCCACTAATGAAAAGGTTTCAAAACAGTTTTCTCTTGAGGATGCTGATATGTAAGTAATGATCCTGAGGGGCATTCCAAAATGATAGGATACTTGCTCCCCCTGTGTATTTGCAAAGGCATCACCGATGTGAGTCCAGGGTGGTTCCATTTTCAAGATGTAACCTCGTTATTGTTCAGATTGTGAAAGTTGGTAATATGGTCAAAGATTCAGCCTCCATTTGGACCACAGTATAACTGTTATGGAAACTCAAGAAAACGACCAAGGACTAAGGTGTCAACTACCACACTGATCAAAACTTGGCAGGCAAATGAATTCTCTAGAAGATAGATTGCTCTGCGTCATCATTGCATGAATTCAATTCTTGTTCCTGGGGTAAACATTCTTTTTACTTGAACACTGATTCCAGACTTAGTCGACCAAGTTCTTGAAAGGGTATAAGGATGGATATGTCTTGTTAACAAGGAGATGGAGAATGAAAAAGGAGGGTAACACAAAATGATGTCTTGCTCCAAAATATCTAGCCTGCTGTTTAGTAGCCTGCTGTAGGCAAATCACAGAACCTCTCAAAGCCATGTGAGTGGAGATGAGAAGTCACACCTCTTACAAGTCCTTGCTGACTGCACAGTCTACACAATAAGCAGCATTAGAACCCATTATTGCATTCAATTGCAAACCCAAGAGCTTAACAGAGTTGACTGAATGTGCTTAAATTGACAACCATGAGAGAAGTGCTGCTTTGTATCTGAAAGAACTATGGTCAAAGGCATAGGAGGTGCACCAAAAGTGATGCTGAATATCCAGGAAACCGTTTGACAGGTCCACATGTCATCATGGTAAATCTTCCCTATTTGGCAACAAAAGAATGGACCCTTCTCCCTATCAGGATCTGTCACAAGGTGGACATGGATGGATGTCATTTGTGATAAGGAGGGTCTCATGGAATACTGGCAAACAAAATCAACCTCCCTTTGATTCTTCCAATTAGTTTGGGAGAACTGCGGTTTTCAACAGTTGTAAAAATGTAAAACCTCATGCCATTATGACTTCCCATTCAAGAGAAATACTGATAAAATTTTCAAGATGGCTGTCGTACTGCCCATACTGGATGTCAGATTACCAATATTTTCGTTTAAGTCTTCTGGTCCAATATTAGATCATCAATATTTTCATTTAAGACTCCTTGTCTCATGTCTATACATTCTGTTCAGGACTAATAGCAATAAAAAGTTTTCAAGATGGCTGCCATGGCAGCCACACTAGTGATCCGACTGGCACCATTTGAATTTAGCATTTACTAGATATCATAAGAAGTCTTTTAGTGAAAACCCCATACTGATACAACCATCCATTCAGAAAAAACAGCATTAAGATTTTCAAGATGGCCACAGTAATGGCAATACTGGATGTCAGAGCAGCACTACTGTCATTAAGTACCAACTAGACCTTGGGATGATGTGTGTGTAAAGTTTCATGGTAATCCTCCAAGTAGTTTAAGAGAAGAAACCTTAACAAACTTGTGCTAGTGCACAGACAACTGACAACAGGCCATCCCACAAGCTCTTCTGGTCTTGTTGTACCACATGAAGAACCAAATAAATTACCATCTTTTGATGCCTCTGATCATACAATAACTGCACAGGAAAAGTCACTGTGTCCGATTCTTTTTTCCCACCTCCAGTCTATTAGTCTTTGCTAATATGTATGCTCTGTTTTGGCAGCTAAAGCCTCATTCACAATCAGCTGACAGCAAAGGAGTCTGAAGGACAAGCCTTGCTAATATTATCAAGTTTGGGAACATGTCATTATGGTACTTCTTTATCAATGTCCAGTTCAGAAAAGCTATCCCCAATGTACATTTTGTCAAAGATCATCTTCACAAGTGACCATTCTCTTCTACATGCTTCAGAGTCTACATGGACCTTTTTTAATATCCTACCTGCTGCTTTCTCCTCCTCCCTACAGAATCACACAAAAAGATCCAAGTCATAATGTCCAAATGATTCTTTTCCTCCCTCAGGAACAAGTAACAGTGAATGCATTCCAAAAGATCAGAAAGCAAAGGCTACTTCAGTGGAATCCTTGGGTAATCTCTTGCAATCTCTGTTCTTATTTTTGTACTTTCCTCTGAAACAACCAGCATGGTATCCTTGTACATGATGGTACTACCCTTCTTCAACTGTTTCTGTGTCTGGCAGTGCAGTTTATAACTTTGGCTTTGTTTGTAGTTTCATGTACACTTTCCAAAGCAGGAGGTGCAATAGCTGTGTCAAAGTTCCATTTTTAAAATACAATGCTCAAATGAGTAAATGCTGGTGCAATATCCATTGGTATGTGCATGGTAGAAATAAATCTAATATCAATTAAGTGTTTTTCTGAAGTCTGCCTTCTTATTTTGCTTTTTTAACTGGTGGAAGTATACAATAAATATGATATGCAAACAGCATATAATGTCTCATAAAAATCAAACAAACAAATCTCAATGACTTTAATTAGTTTAGAGTCACGTAATAAAACTTTCTAATAAGGGAACTGAGAAAACAGGCATGCCAAGCATGGAATGCAATCAAGAAAGATCACTTAATGCAAGTTGTTTATTTTCATACAATTTATGGACAAATTCTGATCTTTAATGACAGCTTGGTGCAACTGTATCAAATTAAAAGTAAAATAAATGCCTTGTCTATTTTATTTGCATCACTTTTGGAATGCTGAATTTCTTTTTGTGGGACTTGATTTCTATTTTATGCATATCCAGCAAAGGTGAGACCTAGATGGTAAGCAGACTCAGCATTTGCCCTCATGTTTTGTGCATCTTGGTTTTGGAAAAATCTGCACTCTACATGCAGACTCTATTCAACAATCATGGCAACACAAGTCTGATTGTATTGAACCATTGTTCATTGCAATAATGAAACTGACGTTTTAAGAAAAATCATAATTGCTGGTCGCATTTAGCAGGTTGTCAATCATGCCGTTACATTTATGAGCACTGCTATGAGAGACCACCTGTCTTGAGAGAGCAAGTTCTCCATGCACAGATTTATTGATTTTATAGTGTTATGACCTGTTATAAGAGACCACTTGCCTTGAGAGGCAAAAATAGTGGTCTTTCAAGGCAGGTTTTACTGTAATCTCTTATGATATATAAGCCTTCCACATTATCATAATACCAATGATAATGCTAGCTCTTGGATTACTACATCAAAATACAAAAAAATGACATAGGACTCTATTTATTCTTACCTTGCTGTTCTGCCAGCCCTGTGGATATATGTGTTGGCATCCTCTGGGCAGTCCAGCTGCAGCACCCAGTTCACAGCAGGAAAATCTGTTGGAATAGAATACGTGTTACAAATAAATTAACCAATAAAAAATAAAATATGATGCAATTACCATTGATACTCGCTTGTAAATTGAGTCAAACTTCAAACAACAAAGACCCCAATCGACCATCACATAATGCACTGGCAGATCAGTCCTTGTTGTTTGTTCTATTGATTGCTCCTAACAAACTGTATAGACCCAGATCTGCAAGCACATTATGCAACAGCAGATCTAGGTCTGTGCAGTCTGCAGTTGGACTCAACTTGTAAGCGAGTATCAATGGTACCCTTTGACCAAGTAATAAATTTTCAAAAATAAAAGTCCAACAGATCTGGACTTCCAAACAAAAGGAAAGTGCTCCACCTAATCATTTACATATCTAATTCTTTAAAACCACTGATTTTTATAACATGTCTCATTCAGTCTAGTGTGAAAATTTAAGGACAATTAAGCAGATGAATTTCTTATATATTAACTGCAGACTTGTATTTAAGGTTGTTTCCAGGCAAGGTAGTTTTAAAAAAATATATGCCAGAGTACTCGGATTGCTCAAACAGTTCAATATGACAATAATACAAAATTCTACACTGCATTTGTGGGTGATTACTCCACAATGAAATTACCTTCCCTGGGTCCCAAAAATATTTTACTGAAACAGCCATTACTGTATCATGGAAAAAGTACTTTTTCAAAAAATCATATTTAAACCAAAATTTATGGAACAATTATGCTTCTTCTTAAATAGAACACATCAAAGTTATACATTTCCTGGATTTAGTTTTCAGTCTTCTCTAGCTCAATCAGTTCCATACCACAAGTGTTCCACTGACCAGGTTTCTCACCTAAATTTATACAAATATATATCCACTCTTCTACATGCATATCCATGCAAATATATATCCACCCTGCTACACCCATATCCATGCATATAACCACCCTGCTACACCCATATCCATGTAAATATATATCCATTCTGCTACACCCATATCCATGCAAATATATATATCCACCCTGCTACACTCCATATTTGCCTTTCAAAAACTTTAAAACAAAACTTTAACAGTGATGACAACTCCATGTGAGTAAATGATGAAGTAGAGTACATGAACTCATCTACATTATACCCACCCAAACCCCTGGCAGCTATGTCTGTGGCAAACAAAACAGAATGCTGTTTCCAGACAAACTGGTTGTAGACTGCCACCCTTTTCAACTGGTTCATCCCTCCATGTAGAGCCAGAACTGGGATCCCTGGCCGTAGTCTGCAAAATGCCTCATGTACATACCTCACCTGAAAATACAGTACTACTTCAATTATCAAAGCTCTCGTTAATCCAATTCAACAATATACCACTATAAATGTTAAAACAGCCTTTTCAATCATGCAACCTGCTTTTAAGTCTTCAAATAAATATGTTTCATCAATAAAACAAGTAATGGTTATTCTACAATATACCAATATGTGCCTGCCCTGTGTTATGTAGGAACTAGCTGGACAGGGCATTCTCTGGAAAGCGGAGACTAGGAAAAAAGTTGCTTGCATTTGAGTCACTCTCTCTTATGGCGACCCTGACCTTTAACCCAGCAAAACATTCTTATTGCATGTATCAGCAAATCATCCAAAAAATGTTGTGCCATTAAAAGACTGTATTGAAAGTTATTTTACAGAGACCGTTTCCCTTGTCTGCATAAGTGATCTCAGCCTTTGACCTTACAGCTCCAAAATAAAAGAGTGTTTTCTTGCTCTAAATGCAAAAAAAGAGTGTTTTCTTGCTCTAAATGCAAAAAATTAACATAATTTAGCCAAGATATACGGTAAAGAACTAATTTTCTTCCTTTCTAATAATACGAACCATCCACAATGTTTGGTCAGGGTACAAAGGCTAGAACGAAAGTTATTGTGCAGAAACATTTGTATTTAAACAAAAAGCCCCTAACCTTAAGACTCCAAAATCCATAGATTTTTTTTTTTCCTTCCTGTAAACACAAGCAATGAACAAATCTGGTGATGCCAAATAGTCTACAACTAAAACTGTCTTGTCTTGGCTTCATAATGAATCATCCCAAAAAGGTACAAAATCATCAAAGGGTATGGCAAATATAAGCCATATGAAAGAAAACTTTATCAAAAACATTAATGTACATTTTCTATGACTGTGATTTTGACCCAAGGGTCAAAGTGCAAGTGAGCATGTTGCAAAATGAGTTGTCTTAGCTTCCTAATGATTCACCCAAAATATTAGCAAAATTTGTTATGGGTTTAGGAAACATACGCAAAAAAAAACAACTTGAACCTAAAGGGAAAGTGTGAGCATGTTGCAGAATAAATGGTCATAGCTTCCTAATGATTCATCCAAAATATTAGCAAAATTTGTTAAGGGTTTAGGAAATATATGCAAACATAAAAAACCTGAAATGAAATATTCATACGTATTTTCTATGACTGTCCTTGATCCCAGGGTCAAAGGGGTGAGCACACATGACACAGAATGAATTGTGTTAGCTTCATAATTATTTACATCAAGTAAAATGGGAATCAAGATGGGTTTAAGAAATATATACAAATGAATAAACCTGGTTGAGAAGTGGCTGCTATGTCTTGTTTTCAAATCACATGGGCTCAATAAAATCACAAATACTTTTGCATCCCAAGTAAAATTATATGAACAAATGTTTTAGGGGAAAAATCATCGCAACTTATAGTCCTGAAATGAGTAATTACCATTAGAAGACAAAGGCATATGAGAGCACATCGAGGGCAGAAAAGAAAGCAACTGGGGAAGAAGTGACTTACATGTCTAATGAAAAAGAGGCACATTGTATTTTAAACTAGCTATAGCGCAAACAGATGTATGTAAAATTGGTACCTACTTGCTTACAGCTCATAAGGAAAACAAGAACTTTGCTTTTTAGATGATTCCTGATAAAGGACCACAAGAAGCTCAGTTTTTCATGCAGCTCACAGATGACATAGCTCTGAAAAAATAAATACATTATGTTCCATACAAATACCTGCAGTAATAGATTTATTTTCAAATTTATTTAAAATAACTACATAGTTTTAGCAATCTTTCAGAAGAACATTTAAATTTTTATTGAGAAATGTTACTTGAAATTACACCATCAACTCCCACCATGGTTATGGTCCTAGAAATAGCTTGCCCTAAGCTTCTTTATTGTCAAAATATCTTACTGCAACAGGATACTACCAAGTCCAAGTCACTGCCTCCCTCTGTGGCAACAGAAAATGCTTTGCATTTTATACTGTCAACAATGTTTTCCTTCTTTATTAAAGTAAGTTCATTTACATTTGCTAAAGTTCTACTTCTTGCACATCTGTATTTGACTGCTATTTTAGAGAGTCAGGGAACATTTTCACAAACAACTTGCTTACATGATCTGCTACATTTGTAGATTTTTGCTCCATAATAAATTCACTAAAGAGAGTTTCTGCATTCATAATGGCAACATCTAAGTTGGAGAATTCCTTTTAGGCTTAAAGAATGAAGATATTTTCTTTGGCAAACTTTGCAAGGCAGCAAAATCCTCGTGTTTCTTGGAGGAAACATGTTTCTTACAATCGTCCTTTGCTCCATGTGCTATGCTGAAATGCTGACTACATGTATTACAAAAGGCAAAGGTTTCACATTCTGCTGATCTATGGATAATAGAAAATGTTTGTGTATTCTGGTTTGAACTTCTGTGCCCATTGTTTTCATGTAATCGTTCTTGGTGGTTCATCATCGGAGTCAGTTTTATGAACACATTTTTTCTTTGTCGCCATATTTGATTACACTAATGCCAGCAGTAGGAGCACCCTTGGCCTCTTCTGTCAAGTCAAGAAACAAACACCTTTATTGTCAAGTAGAGGAAGAAACCTCTTAATTAATTGCCACTGAGTACTATATTCTGAGCTACTTTTGTCCATATCATGGTACAATATGGCAGTTTAAGGACAAGGTCACAATTGGAACAATCTCGGTCTGTTGTAACATATGTGGTGCACTCTGTCAGAGGCAAATCACCGCACATCAAATTGATGTGTATTCCTACAATGTCTTCTGAGGTTATTTCACAACATCAAAGAAGTGGTAGAGTGATGTTCCAATAGAAATAACAGATCCTAATGAAAATAACTCCTTCCAGAAGACAATTTACAATCTTTTTACTTTAATTCCAAAGGGAAAGAAGGAAAATCGTATTGGCATAAGTTACCTCGAAAATCGTGAGGCTTATGCCAATATTGTAATGGTAGCCACCTCTGATCATTTGCATTCTGAATTTAACTTAAATTGTAGTTACATCCATTTGTTAATTTCTTTTTACTCATGGATGTTTTCTGTTTCATTTTCCAATTTTTTTTCCCTCAAAAAAGTTTGTTCAGCAGGAAAAAAGAGTCAGTCAGATAATCAGAACCATGAATACTTTTTCTATGACCCAATTCTTCCAGGTTTTTGAAAGAAAATATTCTGAATAGCGCAGGACAGATTGTTATGTATATTGTGTGTTTCATTTTTATCCATGATTGTTGATTGTAATGATCATTTATAAACAACACATAACTAATTTTGTCCATGATCATAGGTATTCTATTTTGGAATAGTGACACTATAAATAGGTTGTTTACAGCCTTGATAATGAACCTATGTACAGTTTGGGGTAGATTTACAATGGCATGATTGAGTATTGTGACAAATGTCACTTGGGGATGTATTGGGAAATATGTCACATGGGGATGAAATGTGAGACAAAGTCGTAATAGAGTTGCAGACATGTATTTAAGGAAAGAAATGAACAATTATCCCTATTCCTATTTTTATGACTCTTCTTATTTTATTTTAAGTCTGCAGAAATATTTAACGTTGTCTTTAGATTTATTTTGAAAGGAATCATCTAAATTATTTATTGGAATTACAAAGTGCCCAAATGACTGTTTGGACTAAACAATACTTTAAGAGTATGGTAAATTCATTCAAAAAAGTTCTTTACATTGCCATTGTGATACATCAAGACTGTTAGCACTCATACACATTCAAGCCTATTAGTAAATCAGTACAATCAAGACCTAGAATACATTCAGAACATTCTATTTATTTAGACTTGTGATAGTACTTTTCAGATTTTTTAAAATTTAGTTCACAATACTGTAAGTTTCTCTTTAATTTTCATTTTTTAATTTAAAGAATTAAATTATTTGTTCAGTTTTACAAAACATTTTGGATTCCAGTGCTCAAAGAAATTTTTTTAGACACAGGCCCCAGGCTGGTGAACTAAATAAACTCACAAGCCCTGACTGAAATTCCACAAGCCTGGACTCTAATTTCCACATGCCCAAAATTTCCCCTTTTTAATACTATCACACAAATGTTGCAATAGCTACAATTCAAATATAAATTCAATAGGGTCCAAAGGGGTTTGAAGGTAATGCAAATGTCATTAGTGTTCATCACTACACTCACTAGGGACTGGATGGCACTGGTGTTCAAACCTCTCTGCTGGATTCTCTGAGTGAATCGTGGTTAGAACTGAGTTGACGTATGTAAATGTGTTGTTTGCAGTATGTTCAAAGAATTAATGGCCTCCCCCATTATCTTTTTTTTTGTCTTTTATTCACTGGCATGCTTCACAAGTTAAACCTCCGTCAACCAAGAGTATTGGAATTTATTTTTGTTGGGCTTTGCTGATAGACAATTGCTTCCTAAATCAGCTTCAAAAATTAATTACACCTAAACACTATTCCAAGCAATGAAATGATCATGCTTTGCATTTTATATATGCAGTACAATCAGATTTCAAATAAACGTTGCCACTGTTCACAAACTTTTCAAAACCATAATACATATGGTTTGGTGAAAGCTTAACTGTGTAGTAATATTATTCATATTCGACAATAATTTATTCTTGTGGGTTGGTGGTTCCTTCAGGGGTTTTCCCAGGTTCTTCCTCCACCATTTATACTGGCCGCCATGTATAGCCTATCTTGTGCTGAAAAATGGCATTAAACCCTACAACAACAACAACAACATTTTAAACTTTTCAACCATTCAACCACATACACAAACAATATAGAGAAAGCTAACGTGAAGCTTTCATCCTCACACTAATTACTTTATCAGCAGACTGATTTAATCTCTACTTACAGCTAACATCACTCGACAGAATGGTGAGCGACGTTAACAGACTGTCTCAGATATGAGGCAGGTTGTGTATCTTGTTTGTGTATGTGGCTGAAAAGATAAAAATATTGTCAAATATGAATAATACATATGGCATAAACATTCTCATTCAAGGCAATGATATGCATCTAGCATCTCTTTGATTTACCTATAATGGGTTGTTCCACTGATCCTACCTATGCAATTAGCACAATGGGCTCACCCACTGCAGCCTTCTAATACATATCTCTAGTTATTGTCAGCCAATTAAGTAATATGTGAAATAGTGGTTTATACCTGACCTCTTTGCCTTTAACTGCTGCTATTTAAACTGTCCAAGGGATACTTTTACATCAGCACCAATCATGACTGTATACCATTTATATATGCTACATGTAATGAGCATATACTGAAAATGGTGTTGCTTTTTTTTTTTTTGAAGACTACAGAAAATTGTGTTTTCTCAAAACATGACCATGTCAGTGGGTCTGGGAGAACAAAATCCTATTTTTAGCATGACATGCCATGCTTCAAATTGATTAAAATCCAATCTGAATTTCATGCAGGACAGTGGTTATCTGATTTAGATGCACCATGTTATGGCAGGTATGTCAACATTTTGAAAATACATTTACACATTTCATCAGTGCGATTAAAGTTTTCTCAGGCAAATTATTTTTTTTTCTACAAGTCTGACTGGCACCTCACTTAGTATACAGGACAGGCCCAATCTAAAATTAGAGGGGCCCCAGGCATTGGGCTATGGGATTTTTTAAGCACTGGTTTCTGCATTTTTCTGTTACTTAGTTTAAGATGACTGAGTCATAACACTGGCCACCTTTGAAAAAGATCAATTTTGTAGATTTTTACACATTCATGGATGAGTGCTTGTTTATGTATAGTTCAAAGAGGTATGAATATGTAATGGAGATTATCTTCTAGACATACCTGCTCCAGATTTGTAGGTGTGCTGTGTTGTGCATTCTCATGTACTGACACGTACATAGGATTCTTCAAACTCAGACGTGCCAGATCCTTCACTGACCTAAAAAGATATATAAAGAATACACATACATGTACAACTGTCCATAACTTTTTCTGTACTCTCTGCTTTTTCATAACCCTTCATAACTGCTTCCCTAATATTACAGATTTTATTTCATCCACATATAATCAACATTAATAGAGATGCAGTGGTCTGAAGTCATTATACAACTTTAACAGCATGATGTAAAAATTCCTTACTTGAAATAATTTTTATGTGATGACACCAAATTAAATATACTATATGTCTTGTATGTATCCTGTATCATTGACATACCAAGCAATGTATACCTTTTCCATTACAAGGAAACAAGGTTTGCTGAGTTTCCATTTAAGGAAAAAATTATACAAGTTATGTATCAAAGATAAAGCATACATATTATATAAATATTTTATTCACATCACATACAAATACACATTCTTGCATTTCCAAATGAGTTAAGACTGACTACTGGAAACTGTACTGAGAGAGTGAGTGAACTCTTTATATCCCTGCCCAGTGTGTACACTACAAAATGTAGTTCTGTGATCATTGCAGCTATTCACAATCCTTTACAAGTTGCAGCTATTCTTTCTTTAACTTCTATTTTCATTCATATCGATTACAGACATGATTTTGGTCTTCCATAAAAAAAAGCTGAAAAAATTTTAAGAGAGGTTTGGGGGTCCTCCCCCAACGTGGTCTCATGGGGCAACACCCCTGATCTGGGGGGCCAGGGAGCCAAAGGCCCCCAGCCAAAAACACATTTTACAATCATAAAAAACTGATCCTGGTGCAACTAATGATCATATTATAAAACAAAATAATCATCTGAAAAACCAATAAACTTACCAAAAATTTTCAACTTGACTTGAATAATTTCACAATATTTATTGTCACATGAATTTGTTCTCCAATACTATTGATGCTGAAATTATTTCATGTGCATGTCAGTGTTCACATCGTAATTAAGTCACATTAATTTGTCAAATTTTGCAGCAAACATATTATACTTCTCTCTTTTCATAACAAATCTGTAACATAATCCAATTACATCAACTATATACAAATAATCCCATAATTCACATGTCTTTTTCTCCACTGGACAGAACCTGTTGATACGCCAGTCAAGATCTTTTTGCGGCTTTGGCAAAGATTTCTTTAGCCTTCCTTTTTGTCACCACTGACTTTTTTGGCTCAATGTGCAATCATTTCTTTTCCTTCTCAACAACAGCCTTTTCCTTTAAAGCTAGGGCTTGTATTGGTGACATGCAGTACACATATTCTGTTCTCTCATGCAAGAAATCTTTCTTCTCATAGTAATTAACTGCACTTTTTCCAGATGCCTTCTGAGCTTCAATTTTTTCGTATGCAGCTTCTTTTGTAGGTACTGTTCCAAACTCTTCCAACCGCGATTACCGTAATTCAGATCTTTCTTGCAGAGGTCACAAAATGCCAGTCTTCTAGCGTTCAGTTTTCTTATAAACTGACCAACTAAATTTCCGTCAACTTTTCACTCCAGCCATTCCCATTTCCATATGTTTTTTAAACCTTTATCTAAACTTTTCGTGCCATGGTCTCTCTCAACAACTCAGGACGCCATGTTTTGCAAGCATGCTTCTTCTTTCCAGTGCCATCAGTTTCCATTACACGAAGATTAACTAGATGAATCTAAACTTTTGACCAATCTAATACTCTTTACGAGGGTCATGTGCTAACTAATATATGGAACGCATACTTTACAAGGGTCGTTGTGGAATGGGACCGGACAGACCGTTTTTTAAAAAACCGAAGATGATATAAAAAATGGACTATATCAAGAAAAATCTGATTCAAGTCAGGAGAAAAGCGGAATTCCACTTTAAAATGGAGAAAAATCATGTCTGTGATTAAATAAATACAAGGCACACTTAGGATTTAAGATCATTTCAATGAAGAAATTACAATCACAGCATGCTTGGCTTCCTGAACATGCAGCCATTCAATCACTGGTGAGTATATTGAAATGAGTGGGGAATACAGACTAAGCTAATGATGAACCTATGAAAAGAAATTCAAACATTTAAATGTTTTTACAGTTGATTTATGTTATGATTATGCTTTAATTAACATTGTTCCCTACCATATGATTGCTTTTATCCTCTATCTCTCTCTTTTCCTTTCTGTTTGTAAATTTTACCATCATTCATATGTCCCAGAGGCATCATCACGTGATACATGTGAAATGCCGCTAAACTAATTTTTTCACATATGACTTGAGACAATGGTCCAGAGAGAGAGAGAGCGGGTTTGGAAAGACTTACCATAAGATTATTTTTTTTATTGTTCATCCCTATGTTTCTCCATTGTTCTATTAGTCTACTGCTGCCTGACCAATACAGTGAGAAAACCAGCAACAGAGAGTAGCCTTATGATATTTTATTATTTTAAAAAAATCTGTTTTAAAAACCTTATTATAGTTGAAAAGAGACAAAAAAAGAAACACAAATCATTAAATAGAGTACAATATGTGTGTGCCTCCTAACCAAGACATTTTTCATAATCTTGACAGGCTACTGCAACTTTGTATCATTTGTATTGCAGGGGTCCGGCCACAAATTATAAAAAAAAAAAAAGGTTCCAGACCCATTCCATACCTTTTCCAAACCAAAAAATAAGTTCCCAGACCTCTCCTGAAGAGTTCTGAATCTGTATAACAAAACTTCTCCCAAACACAAATGAGCTGTCACGTTACTGGTTTCCAACAAAGACGGTTGTTATAACAAAACTTTATGACTTTTTCAAGACTTTTTAATCATTTTTCAATATTTCCAGACATTTTCAGGGCCTGGAAAAGCAATTTTCAAATTTTAGACATTTTTTCAGAATTCCAGACCCATGGGAACCCCTGTATTGTGAACACTTTAAATAAATCCTATGAAAAGTGTACACATATTATGATGACCTAGGTTCTTGTATGTTACTTGGTGTAAGTTCATGTTCAAGGACTTCATCCAGTTCAAATTCTTTTCTTTCTCAATCCACTGATTTCCATTTATTTTTGTCCTATGTATGAGAGAGAGTGGGAAAGATAAAGGGAAAAGAAGCAGGGATTTTAGTGTAATTGTGTACCACATTTAATTTATTTAGAATATGGGATTATTAAGATTTTCATTATTTTCTTATGTCAATAATGACTAATCAGTGGAAATTCATCACTGATCCAGCCTACTGTTGAAACCATATTTATATATATGCATATTCATACACCATGGGTGATCACAATCTGATGTTCCAACAGTATGAAATTGCTTTGTACCAACACTCAATTATCTAAATCCCTATTAACCAAATGATTGGTTTATCCAAACTAAACACATGATCTCAAAAATAATGTCACATTTTATGTATTTGTTTTATTATCATTTCTCATCTGCACCATTTTCAAAAATCTCACATAAATCTTTGGCATCTACTGCATACAACCTCAACCAACCTAACTTGAAACATCTGCCCCTGCAAGTGATTGGAACTCTACTGGTAAATAAGAATGTCCAGCAATCCAAGAAAAGATCATTCATTCTCTTTAACTGGCAAGTGATGAAACCATCTCTGATATTCTTGAGAGATTTTCAAGAAGGCCACCATGGCAGCCATACTTGATTTAAGATTGGCATGATTAAAATTTAGGACCAACTACATATCATAATAAATCTTTTGCATTCAGGAGTAGCAATAACGTGATTTTCAAGCTGGCCATCTTAGTGGCCATATTGGATGTGATATCAGCACCATTTTCATTTAGAACCAATTTGACATCGTAAGGAATCTTCTGATCAAAACACCATGTCAATCTGACAAACCATTTCAAGATGGCCATCATAATTATTTACTTAGGACCAATCTGAATATGATATGAAATCTTCATAAGAAAACCACTTTTAAAGTAGGGTACTCACCCATAGATGCAATTTACAATGTTCTTATCATTTTAATATGAATTCTGTGAAATCAAAGTACCCTGCCTTCCCTAGGTACCATGTATGTTTAAATGGAATAACCCTAAGGAGGATTCACAATAGCAAGCTTTTCAAGATGATTGCCACAAAGGCCACGCTGGATTAACATCTCCACTATTTTCATTTAGGAGCAAGTAGGCATCATGAGAAAAACCGATGTCGATATATTGCCATCCATCCAGGAGAAGTAGTGAAAAGAAGATTGTCAATTGCAGTCAGATTGGCATCATTTTCATTTAGGACTATCTAGACATCATTAAGAAGTCTTCAGCTGAAAACCCATATTGATATGACCATAAGATCAGGAGAAGAAGCAACAACAAAATTTTCAAGACAGAGCTTTAGTGGTCATAATGAATGTTCAAACAGAACAATTTTCATTCAGAATCAACCAGACTTCATAAAAAGTATTTTGATGAATACCCCATATCAATATGACTTTCTATTTAGAAGAAATAGCAATAACAAGCTCTTTTAGAAGGCTGCCACAGTTGCCATACTGGTGGACAGATTGGCACAATTTCCATTTATGACTAATTAGGCATCACATGAAGTCTTATGGTGGTACAACTTTATGCTTAGAAGTAATTTTGAAAATGGCTGCTAAGGTGACTATACCGGACTGATATTCAGTACCATTTTCATTCATGACGAACTAGACATCATAAGAAGTCTTTTGGTTAAAACCACATGCTGATGTAACCATCCATAAAGGAGGAATAGCAATAACAAGAATTTTAAAATGGCTTACATGTTGGATGTAAGATCAGAATCATTTCATTTAGAGATTATAACAAGTCTTTTAATGTAAACCCCATGTTGCAATCCAAGAAAAGACCATTCATTCTCTTTAACTGGCAAGTGTTGAAACCATCTCTGATATTCTTGAGAGATTTTCAAGAAGGCCACCATGGCAGCCATACTGGTTTTAAGATTGGCATCATTTTCATTTAGGACCAACAACACATCATAATAAGTCTTTTACATTCCAGAGTAACAATAGCGTGATTTTCAAGTTGGCCATCTTAGTGGGCATATCGGATGTAATATCAGCACCATTTTCATTTAGAACCAGTTTGATATCATAAGGAATCTTCTGATCAAAACACCATGTCAATCTGACAAACCATTTCAAGATGGCCATCATAATTATTTATTTAGGACCCAATGAATATTATATGAAATCTTCATACGAAAACCACATGCTGATATGACTTTCCAATCAAGAGTATTCACAATAGCAAGTTTTTCAAGACAACTGCTAAAAAGACCACGCTGGATTAACATCTGAACTAGTTTCATTTAGGATGAAGCAGACATCATGAGAAAAACTGATGTCGACATATTGCCATCCATCCAGGAGAAGCGGCAACAAGAAAATTTTTCAATTGAGGTCAGATGGGCATCATTTTCATTTAGGACTTTCTAGACATCATGAAGAAGTCTTCAGCTGAAAACCCATATTGATATGACCATAGGTTCAGGAAAAGTAGAAATAACAAAATTTCAAAACAGAGCTTTAGTGGTCATAGTGGATGTCCAAACAGTAACATTTTTCATTCAGAATCAACTAGACTTCATAATAAGTATTCTGACTAATACCCAATGCCAATATGACTTTCTGTTTAGAACAAAAAGCAATAACATGCCCTTATAGTAGGCTGCCATATTGGTGGTCAGATTGGCACAATTTTCATCTAGGACTAACTAGGAACCACAAGATGTCATCTGGTGATACATCTTTATGTTTAGAAGTAGAGACAGCATGATTTTCAAGATGGTTGCCAAGGTGATCATACCGGACTAACAGATCAGCACCATTTTCATTTATGACCAACTAGACAATATAAGAAGTCTTTTGGTTAAAACTACATCCATTCAGATAGAACCATCCATTCAGGAGGAATAGCAATAACAAAAATTTTTAAATGGCTTAAATGTTGGATGCAATATCGGCATTATTTCATTTAGAACCAACTAAACATTAAAACAAGATTTTTAATGTAAACCCCAAGATTGACCGCTCCGGTGGCCTAGTGGTTAGAGCGTCGGCCTCAGATGTGGGAGGTCGTGGGTTCGATCCCCGGCCGAGTCATACCAAAGACTTACAAAAATGGTACTAACAGCTGACTCGCTTAAGAGGTTAGTGTTAGGACTGGTTGGCCTGGTGTCAGGATAATGTGACTGGTTGGGACATCATGCTACATGTCTGCAGCATGATGCCCCAGTGCTAGACATCACTATAAACTGCCACACTGCAGACATTGTAGCGATATGACTGAAACATTGTTAAAGTTACGTTAAAAATCCAAATCACATCACTCACCAAGGTTGCTATGAAAGTATATTCAGAAGGAGCAATGATAACAAGATTTTCAAGATGGCCACTGTGCTGCCCATATCAGATACCTAAGAAGTACATTTTTCATTTAGAAATAAGACCCTGGGAAGAAAATACAAGCCTTTGTGGCAATCCTATATATAGTTTAGGAGTTGTAGTGGTAACAAACTGTGCTAATGTACTGACGATAGACAAAAGGTCATCCTATAAGATTTTCTGGTCTATTACCAGTAGTGCTATAAAAGTATCCTTAGTATTATTTTAAAAATATTTTCTTGCATTTCAAAACCTAAATGGATGATGCATCAAGTAAAATTACATCAACTAATAAAACTTGTAAAAAGAACTTTTATATTCCTGTAAAACATTTGCATCCATACCTTGTCTGTGTTGCTGAGAAAAGGAGAGTCTGTCTTTCAGAAGGAAGGTTCTCAATGATGGCATTCATCGTCTGGGCAAAACCCAAGTCCAAAATTCTATCCGCTTCATCTAAAACTGAAAAACAATAAACAAAGCAACATTCTAATATCAGTATGTAAGACAAGTGAAGCATAATACCAATTATATTTCACAGCATAATAAGGAAAACTGCAGCTCACATGACCCAGGGTTCACCATTGTAATATCAATTGTACTAGTAAATAACTTACTGGTATGTCTTCCAAGTCTTTTGTGAAAAAAGCAACCAACATTCTTATAAGAATTAAAGAATTATAATTTTAGATAATATTAATGGGAGAACTTAATTCCATCAAATAGCTACCTAAAACCATTCACAGGGTTTTCAAACCTTTCTGCTAAAAATATTTAAAGAATCAAACAGGACAAATTTTTAAGTATTCATTACACTTTCTACAACCACCCTTGTAATATAATCACTTTTCCCAAGTAATACAAAATGATTGTATTACAATGTTTTTACTGTAGTTTTGGTCATTGACAAAATTCCAATTTTTGTTTTAAAAATACAAAAACCTTTGTTGCAGATGACAGTTAAATTTATGAAGATTCCTTCATAAACCAACCAATTGTGCATATAACTATGGACAAAATCATTGTTAGATCCTGTATAACAACACTGTCAGAATTTTATTCAACTACATCATACAGAGAAAATGGTAGCAAAGTATCTTTCTCAAGGACACAAAAAATGCAGCTGAGCCAGTCTGGTCTGGGCAAGTATCATGCCTGTAATGTATGTATGTCTTGCCATTCAAAGCATGGGAATCAAAACTTATGTGTCTAATTTAAACACAAATGTCCTGGTTAAATAGCGAAATGTTTTAAGACAGTCTAAAATGAAATTTTAGACACTGTGCAAGGTTTGCCACATACTGAATAAAAAAAAAAATATCCACCATTTCCTTTACTAAAAACTAAACTACTCACAGAAATACCACTGATGCTTTGAAATTTGTTTATTATTAATAGACCTACAAAACTCCGCAACTATGGAACTACAGCACTCACGCCCTCACTATAAGACATTTCATTATAATATGGTTCCTGTGACAAGGCAAGTATGGTCATGGATCCCATTTCATTAAGTGGTAATATAATTATAGGTTACTTCATTTGTTTGGGAAAATATGAACTAGTTTTTCTGAAAAATACTGCCGTGACCTTGCAGAGTGCAGTATTTTTCACAATAAACAAGTTTATATCTTCCCATACAAATGCAGTAACCTTTTTATTATATGCTCATTTTGTTTAACTACCTAAGGCTTAATAATGAAAGACATTACAAGAAACAATGTAACTGAATTTATGCTTTATTCCAAACTAAATTCACAACCACAGATTCATCAATACACAATAACAGTATTAATGCGCACAAATCTCCAAACAGCAACCTATTAACTCGTGCACTCTATATCAGTTTCAAAAAGAACTGTTGTTTTGGTTAAAACTGAAATTTAGAGTCACATCATGAATGAATGCGCATGGATTTTGTTTCTATGTTGATCCAACTCGTTCTGCTTTTTTGATTACAAGGAACTGGATTATTGGGTCAATTCAGCGCAGTAAGGAGAAAGGATTTCAGCTTGAAATGTAGGCTACTCAAAATTCCAGTACAGTTTGGGTGTGTATCAGGTTTTGCAGGACACGTTCATTGGAAATGAAGAACTAAGAAAGTACATTTTGAGGAAATTCATGATGCATAAATATAGGTATATTTATTATCATTCTTATTACCAGCTAAAGAAAACATGCTTATGCCCTGTCACCTGCATCTCGCTGTTGGAGAGACCCCATCTATGCCCTGTATCATACAGTGTGTCTTCTACTGCTAGCCTAATATTGTATGAAAATAGTTAAGTGGAGAAAATTGAAAGCTGCTGTTGTGTGACACTCCATTTAACCAGCAGAAATAATACTTTCTCATCATCTTGGATAATTGGCCTGAGGCTCTTAGTTTCATATCAAAACCTTCAGTTGCATTTTTCTTCTCGAATCAAGTATTTGGACAGACCTGTAAAACAGTACGTCTCTGATAGATATGCGATAGCCCTTGGCCTCAATATGCTTTTCTATGCTATATATTTTAGAGAGCACTCGTCATAGTCTTAACCATTCTATTTGCAAAAAGATATGAATATACTCCTAAATAACTGTTTCAATGATCAGAATGGTATCTTCAGTTACTGCATCTCTCACGTTTATTGTTGACATTGCGAATATCACATTCATCGGTTCGCTTTGAAAGTTTCGTTTCTGACTAGTGAACTCATCCACATTATTAACTTTATCATCTATACTTTCAAATCAACAAAACAGATGCTTTACTTCATTCACAAATTTAATCAACTGAAACCAAAAGCATCGACTATACTAGTGTACATGGTTTGCTTACAAAGTAGTTTCTAATACACTATACTATCTTTAGGCACACGTGCACATCCATGCAATCTGAAGGTGTTCAGTTTCGTAAAATAATGAACTATTCTGACAATGGAAAGTTAACTGAGATAGAAATGAGTATTGGTTCTTGTTTCTGTCACTTTTTCTTGTCAGAGTGTAATTTATGACTTCTCATGCAGGAGGTCGCGGGTTCAAACCCCCACCCAGTCATATGACAGACTTAAAAAATGGGTACTAGCAGCTAGCTTCCTTGGGGCTCAGTATTAAGAGGTTAGTGTTAGGAATGGTTCGCCTGGTGTCAGGATAATGTGACTGGGTGCAACATGATGCTATATGTCTGTGGCATGATGCCCCAGTGCTAGACATCACTATAAATGGCCACACTGCAGACATCATAGTGATCTGACTGGAAAATTGTTAAAGCTATGTTAAAAATCCAAATCACACATACACACGATGACTTCTCATGTTTATTCATATATTGTCCTGTAGCTTGCTTGTTGTAAATTTTCCTTTTTAAAGTGTAATTTATGACCTCTCATGTTTATTCATACCTATTCCTGTAGCCTGCTTGCTGTCAACTTCTTTTAAACACTATATCTGCACCCAATGTGGTCCATGGAAGCTCAGTTGGCAGATCGTCAGACTTGTAATCAAAAGATCATGAGTCTGAAACCCATCCAAGCCATTCAAAGAGAGCAGAGAGAGGTAGTTAAATCCTATTTCCTCTGCATGAGATTGCCAATAATGTGTTACAAATGCCCCAAAACTATCAAAAACAACCCCCAAAAACAGCAACCAATTATACTGTTCATTATTTCTTGTAACGGGATTTTTAAAAACAAAATCTCTAATAATCATTTAGAACTAAAAACATATTAATGGAACTTTAATATCCCAACTACAGCAAATGAATAATACAAAAAAACTTATTCAGATGTATGCATTTATGAATAAAACAACAAGGGTTGCTCATACACTATATGCTCCTACCACATTGGTAGCAGGCATTCAAAGATCAGATAAAAATTACAGTCCAACCTGTCAACAGCAATGACTGATGGGAAATGCTCAAAGTGACCTTTGTAGACAGGTGACTTCTGAAGGCAGGTTCAGCACACAAACTATGTTCATGACAAATGCATGTACTATGCACCAAATAGCATTAGCATTATTTGCAGTAATATCATTATTATTATTTTGCATGTATTATTATCAGTAGTAGTAGTATGCTATCAAGATACATGTATTTAATGTAGCTATTTAGCAAAACCAAAAATTAAAAAGATAATAAAATAAAAAGCACAACATAAGATTTGAGTATCCTCACTCTAATCCCTCAGGTACATTGCATCATCACTAATTCTCCTATCACTGCCATCTGTGTCAAAGTTTTGATCAATTTTTAGCAGTTCCTTTAATTTGCATCCAAACTTTACCTATGACCAGGAAACACAGGACCAACTCATTGTTAGACCAGCTGGTGTAATTATTCATGAAAACAGGTGTTCACCTTTCAAACAATTGATTGATTAAGCAGTTGCTCAAACTCACCGAGATCAAAAGACAAATCAGCTTTTATGAGAGACCTTGGATGATTAGGGAATGAAAAGAAGCTTCCTGTGGCCATCAATTCTCATGATATACCTTCATATACACCAAACCTATCTCATCAAAGAAACTAAGTTTAATCTACATGTTTTGAGTAGTCATTGCTAATATGCTCCAGTGACCATGGGAAGCATGATGAAACCACTTCCTGGTCATGAACCACATGGGCACTTACTGCCGAAGACAGGTGGCCACTGATTACATGAAATTTATATAGGAAATTTGCTAGGTGGAAATCAGAATGACCATTGTGACCAGGTGACGTTGAACTTAGGTGACTATTAGGACAGGCTTGTCTGAATATTTAAATGACAACAAATGAAGTTACCCAGAATTTTAAGTGAATCTGCCGTAAAACAAGCTGTTTCATCCATATGCTGCAGAAGTCGTCCTGGGGTACAGATAACAATGTTGGTTCGATGGATCCTTTCTGATTCTTCTTGTAATTTCTAAAATCAGTTGTAAAAAAATCAAATTAACCATCAAACAAACCATACATGCAGCATAAACAAAATGTTATCATAAATAAATTCATGAAAAAGTCTTTAAGTAATGTGACCTAATCCACATACAAACTGAGAAAGCCACTGAAAGATTTACTTATGATTTTTTACTCAGCAATAAGACTGACATATCTGAAGTCCTCTAAAATACAAGAGGTTTATAATTTTTTGCATTTCAAACACATCTTCTTAAACCAGACATTACAACTTAAGTGGACCAATTTGGTCAAGCAAGGATAAGAAACAACTAATTTACGACAGGTTTCCTGTGTTAGGTAAAAAATTCTTTAGATCTATATTTAGGCATCTGCTGAATCTATGAACCTTTTAATAACTTTCCTCTACTTCAAAACTCTTCAATATGAAGAACAATGGTTTTGTTTTCTCTCTTTTGAATTATTTAATCTAAATTTTTTACGTTAGTAAATCTGGACAACTCACTCATTACTTACAACTGAATCAAGAATAGGAACTTTAATGTTGTGCACCAGTCATACCATTTTTATAGCAAAACCTCATTTATATCAACTGGTTGTGGCATAATAACAATGATACAAATACAAGGATTTAAATGTGATAGTTCAATGTTCCTGATGAATTACCTTCCCTCCAATTACTAAACCAGCAGAAAAATCATGGAATCGTCCTATCTTGCGTAGCACTTCAAATATCTGGTAAGCCAACTCCCTGGTGGGTGAGATGATGAGAGCACCAAGACCATCGAGCTGACTCCATTTCAACTGGTACAGGTGCTCCAGGACCTAAAACGTAGGTGGGGTTCTTTTTCAACATTATCATATAATGTCATTGCTCTGACATGTAACAAACCAGTTCCATATTTTTTATCCCAGCAGGGTTTTACACCCTTTCATGACCCTGACGTTTTCAGACTTTTGGGATAAAAGTAAAAAAGCATCAGATGACACATTGCTTTTGTGAATTGTTTGCGATCTTGCATACACATTGTTTACAGAGGGAAAAAATGATAGGACATGTTGCTACTGTGAACGTCAGTATGACCCAGTTTAATAATACGATTAACCTCCATTAAAGAGTAGCTGCAGAGCTATTGTTCTTGTCGTGCGTGTCCACCAGCCACATCCAGGGAGCACAGAGCTCTTAATCCTTAAATCTGACATAAAGTTTATACTGGTATACCTAGAAAAATGCTTGCGACACCATCATGATATTAACATAAAAACTTTGTAACAATTTATATTCTTTATTCAAATAAAAACCATAATATATCACACATATTTAAACAGGTACTGAAAGCAAATTTTAAAGTAAATTATTCTTCTCCAAGAATACTTACTGAATCACATTCCAATGCAAATATTAGCCTGCTACCTCGCAAACCCAGCCATACTAAATGATGGAAATCATCTTTTTCTAACTCACTGAGACAAAGGGCAATAACTCTTGCATATTCCCCAACCCCAACCCCCCACCAGGTGCTGCTAGTTTTTCTAGCTGAGTGAGATACTAATGAAGATGCTCACATGGCAGGATGGTTTTTAAGTAATGTAATTGGGTAGGTATTCTTGAAGAAACATAATTTATTTAAACATTTGCTTTTTCCTTCAAATACTTTCCCCAATTACATTACATTAACAGATAATAAAAGGAAGGAACACTGAGCATCCAACCTCAACCTCAGGTGTTCTTCTCAGGCATGATGACTGGATCCCCCCCAAAAATGACAACCCCTTCTCTTAATTATACAAGCAGCACAGTCTAGGGTGACTTTATCTGTGACTCATAGATATGGCTAAAAAGATAATTACTGAAATCAGCTGGTCTCTGTTCTTTAATCTTTTAAACAATTCTTATGCTAGAAATGTTTCACTTCCTCAGTTAAACTTATGCATCATATCTGATAACAACTGTGCAATAAAAAAGATTATAATGTATGGCCACCTCATCCCGTGACTTAAACCTTTGGATGATCAGTGTAACATGGGGAATCTAGTTCAAAATCTTAATCACTGACACATTTTGCAAGGGATTTTGTTAACTGATCACTGTGACTTTGATTTTGGACCATTTGGCTGCAAATTTCCAACAGATATTTTACATCCAATGGTAATCTTCCTTGAAATTTCTTACAACAAAGATCCACAGAAACAATATATACTACCAAATCCATACACTTTAACCACTGACCACTCACCTACTATTTATCCAATGGTTCCTTATCACCTTGACCTTTAAACCATTTAACCATTAATCTTTGTGTCAAAACAAATTTCCTGACACATAAAGTAATTAAGAAGGTAACTTTTGCACATGTAATACCTCTAAAACCTCTCTGTGACATTATCCAATCGAGCATTTCAGTGTTAAACTAATACAAACCCTCTTATTTATCTACACAGGCTGACAAGAACCCTGGCAAGTCAGAAACCTAACTTAACAAAAAACGAGAGATGCCCTTCTAACTCTGATGCCCTTCCATGCTGCTTCTAAGCATTCCAAAGTGTATCTTTTATTAGATCATTAAAGCGGCTCATATAAACTTTTAATTTTATTTTTGCAAACCATAGTGACATTTTATATTCCAATAAAAATATAACAATGTCACTAGCCATGTATCTCCATAATGTAAACCATTTCATTCAGTGCCAAAGATGCCCCTGAAGCATCTCTCAAAATATTCCTTGCCATAACAATTTGTTGCATCAAAAATAAACTGAAATCTTCTTACTGTGGAAGTAACATTAGGCCATGCACAAAGGCCTAGAAAAAGAACAAATATACTTACTGGTATCACAAAAGCCAAGGTTTTCCCTGACCCAGTTTTGGCAGCTCCGAGGATGTCATTGCCCTGAATTGCCAATCCTATTGCTTCTCTCTGAATGTCTGTTGGGGTCTCATACTTCGCATACTTCAGACCTAAAATATTCACAACAGCATAATATATTGTGAATTGCAAACTTTACGTAAATTAACCTGTTAACCCATCAAACAGATGGTACACAATAGACCCAGGACAAATATTCCTGAGCTTCTACAAACTTCTGGATGATACAGAAACATTTCATGACATGATCATGAACGACCAAGGCATTTAGGTGTCTGACTCCTAATAATAACTTATTGATGTTGGTGTATGTAATAATGAACATGTAAATAAATTAAATGCAATGTTGTTGTAGTTTTTAAAAAAATTCAAATTCAATTGTATTCTTTATTCAGAAAACTGACTAAAACAAAAAAACAGGAAGAATTTAGTTCTAAGAGTCAAATAATAAAAATAAACAGGAATCATTCATTATTGGCAGGTGCATTAATTACCATAATGCTTTCATGGCACTAACATTTTACAAGTGTAATTGATGACTTAATTTTTAACTTCCTTACACAAGGTTTACCACATATTTCTGTAGAAATTTCTCTCAACTAGCTTTAATTCAAACTATTAAACTTCAAAGAAAAGATTGAACTGGACTCGTTGTTGATTAATGATAAGTATTCAAAAAGTTTAAAACTACTTGTATAAACTGCCATACCTGTAAAAATTGTTGTTTGAGTAAAACTTACAATGATCCAAGACTTCTTTTTCCAGTGAAAATAAAATAAATTCAAATATCTCTGTCAAAGTTTGAACAGAAAGTACATACCTATTTAAAACCCCAATAAGATAAATACCAAATGAAGGACAATATTTTGCAATTTTTTTCAAATTTCTTATGTATGGGATTAATTTTATGTTGATGACAATTTTACATTTTTTCCAACAGATTAAATATTTTATTTTTATGTTGCCAAATGTACCTGTTCAAGTACAGTTGACACATAACAAAATCATGGTAATATTCACAAAGATGATATTAGATTGATACAGAATCTATTTTTCAATAAATAACAATAAAACAAATAAAAGTTCATGCTGCAGTGTATTTTCTACAACAATCAAATAAAGGCATTGGAAAATTGACTAAAAGACTACTTACAGAACCTTTGAATATTTATAAATTTAGCATCAAAACTGAATTAATTTGATATTTTATAGCAAGAATAATCCTAACCATAGTTAAAAATTATAATATACATAATGACCAGTGAGGATGGGGAGGACTGAGGAGGGTGCAGAGGGACCAAGTGGTCTAAGATGCTTGCCTTTACATAACACTCACATACTACTTTTGTCTGCGTGGGTTTGAATCAACATGGCCAATGTGGGTAAGTGAGAAAGTTTGACAGTAGTATTTGTAGTGGGTTGGTGGTTATTCAAGGGGTCATCCTGGGTTCCTCCTCCACAGTAGTAAAGGATACCCAGGTTTTTAACCCAACCCACCCAAACCACACCCACCTCCCTCCCCACCCCCTCCCTCCCCCAAACCTGGATATCCTTTACTACTACTCCCACCCCTTTACTACCCCCTCCCCCTCTACACATAAACTTTAACTACGTTACCTAATAAGGTGTATATATAGCACTTGTTTACCTAACGAAGCCAGGTACACAGGTAACTTATCAAGAATAACAGTAGAAGATATAGCCACTTGTTTACCTAATAAGGAAGTCAGGTACACAGGTAACATATCAAGAATAACTATTGCATGAGTAACAGACATTGTGTAATTTTTCAGTACGTAATGCGCATGCGTAGAATATTCTCGAACTAGATTGAGTGCAAGTATATAAAAGGCAAAACGCGCTTTATAAATCAGTTTGCAGGAGTTTGACCAGTACGAAAGATCATGCGGAAATTATTACACTTGAACGTTTGGGCGGATATTCACAAAGCGAGAAAGGTAAGTGATATTATCTATATCTCATTACCAATAATTAATTTTTCTACTGTTGAAATTAGAAATATTTCATTATCACGATTGTAGAGACTAAATTTCACTTTACCACTCACACAGCGACGGGACTCAAATAAATCTTTTATTTGTGGTTTGTTAAGAGGATATTTTTTATCGATAAAATATATTTTTGATGTATCAAGATCAATTGTAAGTTTCATATATTTTTGTTGGTTGATCGGATTGTGAAAGTTTTTAAATTCCGCTAGCAACTTTTGATACAATTGTTCGAGGTAATTGAAATACTCGCTGTCATCAGATCTGATAAGCGAAAGTTTTAACTTGTCATGAGTTCCACTAAAACATATACCTGATGTTTCATTGTTAATTTCAACTGTCAATTGTTTGCCGTCCATCATTAGATATTTGATCTTGCTATTGTAGCTATTTGTCATTGTCAAATTTTCAAACATTATTTTATAAGTTTAGATAAAATTTCAGTTGGAAAAATTAATGTCAAATATAGATATATTATCATGACAATACCCAAATGCAAATGTATCTACCCCATTTTCGCAATAACGTTTGTCATCAAAATTACACAATCCGCGTTTGATAATGACATCTGTTTCAAGCTTATGATGATTCGTTCGAATAGCCATTGATCTTATAAAACTAACACCGCCGCGAGCGCCATCAGCGTCGAGTGCGTACTTGTAATCATCAAATTTCATAAACTTTTTAACAAAATCGCGAGGCAGACCTTTTGCTTTTTTCGTTATTTTATTATTATCTAGCAATACGGCGTACATTTTACTGCGCAATCCGATAAAGGATTTGATGATGCTCGAATTCATTTCATCTTTGAATTTACCAATAACCTTTTTATTTGTATCGTCATGAAATTTACTGTCACGTGGGTAATCGGAAAGATCAAACAGATGTTGATTATTATATATATCCTGATAGACGTCCTCACATTCAATTTCATATACTAGCGAATCGGTATCAGTAAACAACAGTCTACTAGCCGGCCATTGATTTTTAACAAAATTATAATGAAAATCATACATCAGCCACTTTGATAAATCTAACACTGAAGCTCCAACATAAATCGGCTTGTTTAGTTTTAGATTTGTTTTTCTTCTTTGTATCGCAACAAGATTTTCATTAAAAATTTTCATACTAACAAAATCATCGTCTGACACAAGTTTGTTTCTGCGATTGACATCATTAACTAGCTCAATATTTACGCGTTTCCTAATATTTTCCATCGTCTTACCAAAAACGGAATTGTTCATGAGCTTAAAGAAGTTTTTCTCAAAATCAGTTTTTGCTGCAGCTCTTCTTGAAGTGTTTGAGTTAATATAACCTCTCATCCAAGGTGATTGTTTAAATTTTAGTACACGATGAACTTTTCTCAGCACAAGGCCGGCATCGACTGCTTGTTTTAAAACTTTGTAATGCAAAACATAATTTTTCTTATCGAGTAAATTTGGTACTAGCTTTTTGACCATAGAATTTTGTCTTGGTGATGCTGATGCCTGTTGTTTTGCAGATAATAAACTATAATCTATGACCATCGATTCTGCGCAGAAAGGATAATCGTTATGCAATTTGTGTAGCGAAATAGGATAATCGAGATCAACTTCAACGAAGTACGAAACATCGTCGGGTATCTTTTTTTCTGTCTCTGATAGAAATCGATCAGCCGTGATCCAATGAAATCCACCAAAAGGCATTGGTTCTGCCATAGAATACCCATACAAGTTATTACAATCTAGATAAACTATATACTTCGAAGGAAGCTTAGGATTATACTCTTTTAAGTATTTGTTGTTTGCTTCAGCATATTTCTTCATTATCACGCTAATACCGCCTCTGATACCTTTTTCGATAAAATTGAACATATCAACGTCAGTCAGTAATTCTAACATTACCTTGCTAAACTTTAGCAGAGCGTCCCAAGACAACCCCAGGGCAGAATAATACCAGCAAGGATCTAGTCCGTAATTATTATAACTTACTTCTCGAAAGCTTTCAAAAACATCTGCTAATAATAACACATCAGTTTTCAAGTATAAATCATGATAATCACCAAACGTCTCACAATCAAATTCTTTCCAGATATTTTGTGCGTACTTGTACTCGTCATCGGTTATATTTTCATTTTTAAGTTGCGAATAAAATTTGTCTTTGTCAGGTAAAGATGTTTCATCAAATTTACTCCAGTCGTCGAGATATTCGTATGGAAATACTCCTTTTTTGGTCAGTAGATTAAATTTATCTCCAAAACAGTCTCGTAGGTTATCAAACTTACTACAACCTTTGACAAGATCATCTAATGATGCTAGCATAAACTGCAGGCTGTCAATGAAACGCAACTTACCTAGCGTAACTGACATATACTTTTCAAAATTATTTGGAATGCATTTGATGACGTTATCGAGTTTTAGACGAGATTTTATGTCAGAATCACCAAAAGCTTCTACTATAATATGACTATCATATCCTCGAAAGTTGTGAAGAATAACTGGAATAAAATCTGGAGCATGAAATTTTAAATTACATTGATCATGAGCCGCTCCACGGTACTGTCCGGTCAAATGACAATGATCATGTACTTTATTGTTCCTGACGTTGTCAGAGTCAAAAGCTTTTTCACAAATATAACAAATTTCTGCTTTTTCATGATCAGATTCTTGCTGAGGTGTTAATTTAATCATTGGAGTTACTCTTTTCAAACGAGCAAATATATTATCAACTTCGCTGATCAACTGCTTGAGAAGCCAGACAGCTGGATTTTTACCACGATATAATTTAATTGGTTTAGATAACCTCGAATCAGTACAACAAACTACCTTGTATGCTACTGCGCACGGAACATGATTTTGAATTTTTCTTGTATTCGATTGATTAGGATTATTTTCTACGCCAAGTACAGGCTGAAGTAAACATTCGAAATCAGCATATATGACGAAAGGAATTTTTAGTTTATGATTATGATGGACAAACTGTAACACACTATCTTTTTTAGATGGCATTGTTATTCTTTGTACATCACTACAGTACTGCAAATGCTTTTGTAATATTTCATTGTTAGTACAACCGTGTAAGCAGCGATAACAAAAGAATTTTTTGTTCTTATCCTTATTATACTGTCTACCAACTAGTCCGTTAAAGTTTTTAATCCAAACATAATGATTTTTATAAAACAGTAAATTTATAGTTGATTGTGAAGCTTTTTCTGAAATATATCTCGGATATATGTTTTCTTTTTCATCTAGTCCGAAAACGTTAATCGAAATATTATTTTGCTTTTCAAACTTTGGTATTTGATTTTCTACCACTGGAAAGTCAATATCTTTAAAATTTAATCTTGACACGTGACTAATATACTTCTCAACACGATCAGCGTGTTTTTCTGCTGGAAATAATGCGGAAAGAACAGCCCACTGAAAACATTTGTTATCAACATTTTTCACGTTTATACAGCATTTTTTATTTTTTATTTTTGGTGGTAGGTCAATATACAAACTACCGCATAATGCGTCATATTTCATTGTGTGAAACAAAATTTCTTTGATCATTTCAAACTTCCAACCTGAACCTGATTCGGTGTATTCTTCTATCTTTTTCCAGATTTCTTGGTGTATTTCATTAGCTAGTGACAAAAGATCGGTCCCGAGCAAAACACGCCTTGATTTTGCGTTAATGTAGGGGTCTATGATTTCCTTGTCAGTTGATTTCTCTTTCACGAGTAGCTTTGAAAATATAACATGATATTGCACTAATATTCTTAGACCCTTATGTTTTTCAAGTTCACGTTTTACAGTTAGCTCTAGCAGGTGGTAAAGATTTGTTGCAGTAAAATTTATCAGTAAGATTTGTTTATCAAACCGATAACTGTTGTCGAATCCTGTAAATGCAGTCGCTATTTTATCAGGTTCTCCTATAAGGCTCTTTTTAGCTGTATCACGCAATTTTAACATTGTTATACTATATATATATAATATCTAATTGATTGTTTGATTGATGACAGCGCATGCGCTAGGTTTGAAAAAACAATTAGAGATAACAAAAATCCTTATAATATAATGACAGCAAATATGACAAGCGCATATGAGCAAGAGGACTATAAAGTTCACCCAAAGTATAACCTATACGCTGGAAATAAACTTGGTTCGGTTATTAACAACAAAACTAAAAAATCTGTTGGCAAAGCAACGCCAGCGGGTTATAAGATTAGTGTAAAGGGAGATAATGCTGAGAGAACGGAAATGTTTAGAAAAGATTTTATTTATACTTTGTTTTGCAATAATATTCCAGAAGGGCAGCGAGTCTATCAAGTAAATGGCTCGATTACTGATGACAATATTGAAAACTTATCTTTACAAAACGAGTTTCAGCCGCACCTGGTCTTTGATTTATACGAGGCTAATGATCGCGGTATTATTAGAAATAGAAAAACTAAAAATGTTATTGGTTTTATGAATAATAGGGGATATCTCATGGTAACTGTCAGAGAAATAATAGGCGATCAAGTTAATTATCAATCTCATCGTTTTGTTTATGAAACGTTTAATGACATCATTCCAGATAATTTAGTTATCGATCATATTAACAAAAATAAAACTGATAATCGTTTAGAAAATTTAGATCTAGTTACACAAGAAGAAAACATCCGACGTGGATCTAATTATGACGGTAATAATTTCAGAAACCCTAGAAGATCAGTTATTTCAGTAAATTTAGAAACTGGAGAAGAAATAAAATTTAAATCAATATCAGCTGCAGCAAAGCATCTTAAAATTGATTCTCGTGCAGTAAAATTTGTTGCTGATAGAGTAACAAGATCAGCAACGTCAATGTCAACTTTTGATAGATTTAGTTTCAGATATGATGATTAATGATATTTCGTAATTCTGTCTTAGTAAGACAGCTATGTGCAAATGCCATAATATCATCACAATCAAATTTTAATGTTATAAAAGCATTTTCATTAAGTTTATTTTTTTCTGCTGCTGTTAGTAATATTTTATGAGAATCACCTTGCGTAACAATAACGTCAACGGAATATGCACTATAACCTGACAGACATTTTCGAACTGCTTCAGCTAGTTCGTTATAGTTTAATACATTAACTTTTTGATGATATTTTACCTCGTCAGTCATATCTTATAACAATAAATTAGATAAAAAAATATATTATATAATATGGACTTGATGAAACTACTTGCTAAAATATTATATGAAGAAGATACAATCGAAGACAATGTTAAAATCACCACAAAACCACAAGTAATTTTACCAATCGCTAGAGATTTCATTTCTAGAGATGAAATAGACAAATCTTCCAGCTATAGCGAAGATGATATTTTATACAACAACGAATCTGACGATGATAATGAAATAGTCACCGTCATTGACAGAACAAATTACAGCAGACCAACAACTGGACGATATAATGTTAAGTATCATATTGCCAAAAAAATAATAAAATTTAATTTTACTGTTGCCGAACAACAGATATTTTGGCAGCTTATCAGGCCGTTTTTAAATCTAAAAATAACTGGCCAGCAAAGGAGTATAAAATATGATTTTATTTTCGCTAAGATATTTAATTTAATGCCAGTCGATAATGAAAGAAAATTGCATTTAATTTCATTATGTAAACCAATAAAATGTAAATCTGTGCTTGTGAAATACGAACAAATTTATAATAATATTATTGAATCGCAGTAGATGAAATCGCAGTCGATGAAATCGATCGAGTTGGTACCCAGCTATTAAATTTATCGCTATACCCACGCCACTTAACTAAACTTTTATCACCTTTTCTCCTAATCACTTTTTCGATAACGAAAACATCTTGCTCAGTTTTCTGAAGTTCCTGCTCGTAAAAACTACCAATGATCGGTTCCCCTGCCAAATCTTTTAGCGCGTATGTTACAGGTATTGTTAAAAGTACTTTATCAACTACAAATACTTCTTCAGTCCAGTTTGGAGTAAATCCTTTTTCAAATGTTTTTTTAGTCAAAGAAATTCTAACTTTATCACCGACTTTAAATTTATGTCTGCGATTCATGTTTTCATTTGCAAGAATCGGATTTTTAATTGCGTTGTTTGGTGATAATTTAGTGGTTCGGTGTTTCGTGTTATTGTACTTGTCAACAATGTTTTGTAAATTGTCAATATATTTATTAGTATTTTTAGCTGTCAAATATTTGTGTATTTTTTCGTTTAGAGTGCGATTAAATCTTTCGACGACAACACTTTTTCCCTCATTTCCTGTAACATATTTTTAATGTTATTTTGTTCTAGAAACTGCTCAAACTTTTTATTAAAAAATTCTGCTCCGTGATCAGTCCAGATTTTATTTGGTTTTCTTTCTGTACTTGTTATTATTTGTTTTAACGCATCAGTTATCGACGTTCCTGTCTTATCCGAAACAGGTACACTAAACGCGTATTTACTAAAAATATCTATGACATTAAACAAATATTTCTTTGGAGCACCATCAGATCCAACGTTAAATTCTGCTAGATTTGATATATCTACTAAATCTATCGCCCAGATATCATCAACGGCATTTGCGACAACTTTACGTCGCGTAAACTTTTTTTTTTAGGTTTATGTAGCTCAGACGCTAGATCATCGTATAATTCATTTCCGAGTCTAAACTCTCCAAGTCCAAGTTTATATTTTGCTCCAATAAAACCCTGTACCAGCTTTTTATCAAAACTTTCTCGTAGATTTGTCGGTTCCATATCACGAAGTTCGTCCAACATTACTTTATCACAGCCAGCCTTATCTTGCTCATTGTCCCTGTAACAGATATCATGACGCATTGCTATGCTATCAACTTGATTATAAGGCTCCTGTCCTGGCAGCGGATTATCATTTTCATCTAGTTGTTTATCAAGAGGATTATAAGGTCCAGTGTATTTATGACCTGGCAATGTCCAACCTCCTTTTGGTTTTGGTAATTTGCCAATAAATTTATGTATATCTATACCTGTTCCAATTATTTCTCTGTTGTTACAACGTTGACAGTATGTGATAATTTTATTTTGCTCGAGACATAAATCTCTGTCAGAATCGCACTTGCATATCATTCTATATTTTTAGTCATCTACTAAAATAATCCCCCTAACAAAATCATGAGGGTAACCAGCTCCCATCGACTTTATCGCCAGAGATGAAATCTCCTGCGACGGTGTTGCCAGAGATGAAATCTCCTGCGACGTTTTCTTTAAAAATATACTTTTCTTTCTACCACAAACAGCACAAATACTTTTTAGCATTATTTTATTATTTTTTGTTTTTTCCGTCATCTCATCCTTATTTTCTGTTTTAGTTTTACATTTGAGACAATATGTTAACATTATATATTTATAAGTTTAGATAAAATTTATTACAAGCTTTAGATAGCTTTACAAAAATTAATTGCAATCTCATCATTAGCGTGAGAAGGTTTCTTATCAAACTGCAAAATAAACTTTAAAAAATTAGAATCTCTGGAGTTCTCACCGGAGTTCTCACCGGAGTTATCACTCTGGAACATCTGTTTAATGAACATTATACAATAATATCCGCAAGCAGAAGTTCCAATAGGTTGAAGTTGATTAGACGAATAATATATTTTTTTATATTTTTTGTTTATGTATTTTTTTATTACATCGCTTGGAGGAAGTCCAAACGAGTCAAAATAATTGTTATTATAAACTGCTACCCAATGCGTACCGGATCCGTCATTGAAATCTTGTATATTTATCACACATGAACTTACAGCTGACGGTGTTTTTATTGCTGCGAGTTCATCTTTAGAATAAACTCCGTGAAATCCAGGAACTGTTTTTAACTTATCAATTATATCAAAGTTACTTAGCGATGTGACCGTGTTCCCGGCAATGTTAGACCACGTCCGATTCCTAGCAGATTTGGCAGCAGACTTCCAGCTAGTCCTGCTAAAAGTGGAGCGAACGGAATAATTCCTCCTTGTTTTGTTTGATTGCATTTGCATTTTGGTGTTGGTGATTTTGTTGTTTTCTTTTTTTTTGTTGGCGATTTTGTTGTTGGTGGTTTTGGTGTTGGCGATTTTTTTTTTCGTCGATGCGTTGCATCAGGCATTATAATATATTAATTACATAAAATTCATAATTTTTTTATTCCACTTCCACGAATAATACCACTACCCTCAACAGCTTTTTTTGTTGCGCCAGATATTGCGCCAGACGCTGCTGCTAGTCCTAATGTACCTAATACTGGTAATATTTTTGCAGCTAATACTGATAATACCGGACCAAGAAAACCACCTTTGACGATAATGTCGTTTGCCATCGCTGTCATTTGTGTGGCACTTAAATTTAAAACAAAAGGTTTTTTGTGATCGTATTTATTTGCTTGATTTTTGGTTAACATTAATTTTGTTAAGGTACCCGTTTTAGAATCAGGATTAATCTTTAATGATACCTGTTTCTGCTTTACAATAGCAGCTGATAATTTTTTAACTTGACCATCAGTCAAATATATTTCTTTTACAATATATTTTGTCATCTTATATAACGATTGCAGATTAAACTCAAAGTTGCAAAATTACTAGTAATTTTTAAACTTGTATTGTCATTTTACCTCCAACAGAATCTATCGTAACAAATTTGTCGCTGATCACTAACGCGTATACGTACAACTGCGCTGCTGGAACTTCTCCTAATGTCCAGGTAATTTCAATATCAGCTGTTGAATCAACTAATCTCTCGCTATGTTTGCTAACATCAAAATAAAATATTGGATAAAGTGTACGAAAATTCCTCTACTGATATTTGAGATCCATCTTCAGCATCTTGATATTTTTGTGCTGCGTCGATTAAGTACATGTACGGTCGAGTAACATTTTTATTAGCGTCATCTGTAAAATTGCATTCTATCGCTCGTTCTGGATACTGCTTCGAATTTAGTCTAGCATATATTCGTCTAACATTAGCGTGGTCAAATATTGCATTATTTTGTTGTTGGTTACCACGCCTCGCTTGCTGTTGAAATACGACATACAATTGTCTCGGCAGTTGTTCGCTTGATGTTGTTGTAACTCGCCATGTGAAGTCGGTAGTATTTGGAACCGCTGTTTGATATATTTTATGCTGATTAAAATAAATTTTGTTTGTATATTTATCAAGTATACTATTTAATTCTGCCGCTTTTGTGATTGACGGAGTTATACGCGGCATCCACAGCGCAAGTTTGTTTATGATAAACTGTACATCAGCTCCACCTAACCTAAACAGACAGTCGTTTTGTTCTGCCCGATCTAAAATAAGTGTATGCTTAACTCCATGAAATACTTTATCATAATCACGACAAAAGCCAAATATTGAACTTAACGGAAGCATCATTGTAATTTGACGTGATCCTGCTGTAAGTGATCTTCGCCTAGCAAAACCTTCATTATAACGTGGATTTTTTACGTCAATTGTGTTGTTGATTAAATCTAACATTGCGACAGCATCTGCAGCTGCTCCTGGTGGAGTTACTCCAATATTATTACAAGCTGCAGTAAGTGAGAGTCTCACAGCGTCTGCGTTAGCACCTACAGCTGGTGCAGCTATACCTAGTGCATCTGCATTAACAATAAGAAAAGTTCTTACAATTGGAAGATCTGCAGCGGCATCAGCTCCGTGTACCAAAACACCTTTCGAGAAAAATTCGATTGATTCGGCTACACCCTGTCCAGTATCTTTAAACCACATCATATTCGTTGCAGTTGATCTCGAGTAATCATCGGAAAACGAAATAATATTTAAAATTGTACTTGTAACTTGTAAGTGATTTGAAATATCTTCTATAGTTTGATTAGCTAGTTGATATCGGGCGCTTTTGAATAAACACCAGCCGTTATTTATAAGAGTTACTTTTGCTCCAGCTGCAATTGCAGCAGGTGGATTAGCTGTTGTCATAATCTGACCGCGAACTTCTAACATTGCCTTATGAGGCAGTAGAAATATATCTTCATCTCGAGTATGAAATGTTCTAATACCAGTTTTATTTGGTTCATTAGAATTTTCATCAAGATACTCGACGTACTCAAATTCTGTTACAGTTTTATCAGTTTCATAAGGTTCTGTTAAATTGAGATAATTTTTAACAGACATTTTTATTTATTAGATTACATAAAATTTTATTTCGGCGCTGTTACTTTAGATATTAATTTTTGTATAATCTGCTCGCCTTTCGGTGATAAAAGTTTTTTCGTTGTTGTTATCATAGCGCGTTGAATTTCTTTTGTTGGAGCAATTTCTGATATAACTTGTTTTATATCAGATGCAGACGGTGGATCTCCTTTTATTTTATCAGCTATTTTTTGTCCCACCGCAGTTCCAGCAGCAGATGCAGCCCCAGTTGCAAAAGCTTTACCTGCGTCTAGTGCAATTGGTGCAACTTTACGCGCGATTCCAGGAACATTTTCAATAACTTTAGTAAATATATTTCCAAAAAATCCTCCTACTATTTTTCTTCGATAAATTTTTTTTCTCTGTTTCATTATATCTGAGGTTGCATAATTTTTATTATCAATCACGAAGTCGATGCAACACGTAGGTGTAAATAATATGTAACAATTTCGTTATTCACATCTATTTGTCTCCCCGACTGGTCTGTTAATTGCATTGTGATGCTTGTGATTTGATTCTCAACTATAAGCGGATAATAGATAATATGCATCGGTTTAATTTGCATAAGAGATCCTGGAGGAACTTCTGGTGAGAAACTGTAAATTGTTTGTCCCTTACTGCCTTTTGATGTGTGGGATCCAGATGCAATAGAACAATTAACAAGTATTGTGTTTACTTCTGTTATATTTACTAGCAGTTCACCGTCATATGTAATAGCCTTATCAAAAGCACTATAAACTTTACCAGTGAATCCTAACAGTTGTGAAATACTTTTTTCTCTTGGTTCAAAACCGATAGTTATATTTCTCAGTGTCATCCTAGCTCGTAACGTGTTATAATTCGCTGCCAACTCGAAATTATCAGCCACACCACCAGCTTTTGTTATTATTTCTTTTATAACTATGTTTAGATCAGAAATGTTATAAGCTCCTTGTGGAATTTTTAATCTTCTTGTTATAGAAGATATTGGAGATGTTGTAACTGGAATAAATGAAATTTCATCATTAACATCAGTTTTCACATTAGCTATGGAATTCCAGCAAGTGCAGGAAATTAATCCAATTTCATATTGTTTCTCAGTATCAAGTTGTATTGGCAGATTGTAATTTACTGAAAAGTTTGCGCTATTTTCTGTCGTTTGACTCGAGTCTAGCAATAGTGTTGTTGACATTGTTATTTATTATATTTTTATAAAATTAAATCGCCTAGATTAAGTCATTTGATTTATATTAAGTCGCGGTGTAAAGTTTCATACTCGTCAGATGTTAATAAATTTTCTGATCTTAAATGATCAAGTATATCAACAATTTCATTATCGATTTCAGCACTAACATTACCGGCTTCTTTTGATGATATTAATAGCATTAATCTACCTATCATTTCAGTAGTTGATGTAAATATTTTTACACCTTCTCCAGTTTTTGATAATACAGATTTTTTATAATTTTTAAATCGATTATCATCGACTGATTTTAATTTTCTGTAAAAATTCCACCCTTTTCCATATTCTCTTTTTCTATAATCTTCTGCTGCCATTTTAAAGGTATTAGCGATAACACCCTTCCTAATTCTATTAAGGATTGGAGCCATATCGTCTTTTGTTATGGCTTCATCTAATTCTTTGTTAGCATTATTACTGTCTGTTATTATTTTATTTAATATATCATTAAGTTCGTTGTATTTTTCTTCTGGCCAAGTTTTTATATAAATATCTTTTACATTATCTTTTATATCAATATCTTTTAAAAAATTATTATATTCCTCATCTGTTATTTTATTATTTGCTTGTTTTCTAAAAAATTGTCTTTGTTCTCCAATTTCCATAAACTTTACTGTTAACTCGCCAACTCTTTCTTGCTCTTTTTCAATATCCTCTATTTTTTCTGATATTTCACTTAAAATATTTCTAATTTCATGTGAAGTTAGTTCTGCTAATTTTCTTTCAAAATAAAACGGATTATTGATCAGCTGGTTTAGTTCAGCTTGCTTAACGGTGGGATCAGCAATATGTTTTACAAGTGCCTCAGCTAACTTTCTTTTTTCCTCATCAGATCTAGCAATAATTTTTACAGCAGCTGCTTCTTGTTGTTCTTTAACTAATCCAACCAAACCTTTTTCTTGTAGTTGCTTAAGTTCTTCTTCTGATAGTGGTTTAGTTTCAGGTTGTTTCCCAAGAATTGCTTCAGTAACTGGTTTGAGAATCGTAGCTGTTGTTTCTTCAGCAGTTATTTGTCCACGTCGTGCTTGTACTCGCTGCTTAAATGCTGCTTGAGATTGAGCAAGTTTTTTCAGATCTTCTATATGTTTTCTATATTGTGCTCGTTTGTCCATAATTATTATATATAAATTTTATAAAATTAAAACGCCTTACTGTAAGTAAGTGTTAATACAACAGCGAAACATTTTAGTTGGATCATATGTAAGTTTATCAAAAAAGAAGAAGTTATATTTATCTTTTGTAGCTTTATGATAAAGTTCGATAAATTTATCTTTTGTTACGTCACCGCATTGTTCGTTCGCAATATTTCTGACGTCAACATTGTCCAATCCCGGAAATAATATAAAACAACCGGTATTTCGCCGAATAAATCTGTCAACATTATAAAAACCTTGAGCTAAATAAATAGAATTACACTTTTTATTTCGCGACAGTGAAAAATATGATCTTATTTTATTCATCTCTGTATTATTTAGCGGAATATCATCAAAAACTATTATCTTATCTTCAGATGCATCAAGTTGATTAACTGGAATAAGATCTTCTGGCTGTCTGATCATAAAAAAATCTTCACCAGCATTAAGATCATCACGAAGTTTGTCATTATATTTGCTTAGTTGCTCGTACTTATCTTGCTGTGGATTAATTGTGTAAATATAAACTCGATCGTAGTTAAAATTATCATTGAGAAGTAAGTTCATAATCAAATTCGTTTTTCCTGATCCAGTTCGCCCAATAATAAGATAATGACAATCTGGAAGTTCATTGTTATGTTTATGTTTCACCAACTGCTTGGTATCAAAGTTTAATATCGACGCCATCGTTGTTATATAATTTTATGTAATATTAAACTAAATAATGTTAACAATTTTATGTAAAACAATAAATAATGAGCTATTATACAAAATTTGGAACATTAAGAGGAGATTTATTGACTGAAGGTTATCAAGTTGATTTATATAAGTACGCAACTATTGATCAGCTAAGAAATGAAATTGATAATTTATTAAATCTCACAAGTGTAGATCCAAATGAAGTTGTTATTTTCCAGGATAAACAAGGACGATTAAAGACGAGTAATATACAACTACCAGATGTACTTCTACGAATTCCTGCTGCGGTTGTTAATAATATTGTTACTTTTACAAATCAAGGTAAGATACAAGATTCCGGTAACTCGATTAATGATTATGTCAAAAAAGCTGGTGATTCATTTACTGGTAGCATTATTATGAACCAGAACAAGATTACATACCTTGGAAACCCAACTGAGGATGATGACGCCGCAACAAAGAAATATGTCGACGATCAAGAATCTAAGTACGTATTGGTCAACGGTGGCATAATGCGTGCATTTCTCAACATGAATAATAATGGCATTACTAATCTCAGAAGACCAGAGACGGATTTTGATGCAGTTAATAAAAAATACGTCGATGATAAGGAAGTTCTAATCAGTAATGAAATAACAGCACTCAAAAATGAATTTCTTAATCACGTGAACATGTTTTTAAGTTTTCGTAGAAACATAAACACACTTAAAAATGAATTTTTTGGAAGCCCATCAAATGTTGATATAAAACTTAATGATATTAATAAAAAATTAATTGATATAGAAGCAAAACTTAATAATATATATACAGAAAAATAGAGTTTAGAAAATGATATTAGTGAAATTAATAAGAAAATAAATCAATATATAATCCCCCACAGTTCGATTGAAAATATTATATACACAGTAGCATCAGGATCATCAATGTGGACACCACAAAATAAAACTATCAAATATACCGCAGAAGTCACTGGTATTTATAGATAAAACATAGTAATTAATTACTTAATCAAACCAGAACCAACATTTTTTATAAATTAATATTATATAATGAAAAAATATATATTTGATTTCAATCACATTTCAAAAGAAATTCCAAAACAAGATGTGGATGCTCTAATGCAATATTACAAATTTTATCATAAAAAAACTTTGGTGTGTGAAAAAATGTTACAAATATTATACCAAAATACTTCGAGTAATATCATATTTACCGTTGTTATTGACCGGATCTGGTATAATTTCAAGTGGTGCATCATTAAACCTATTTTTGCTAATATTATCAGGCATTGGTGTTTCTCTTGAAACTGCATGCAAAAAGATAGAAACTAAACTCACGACTAAAAAAAATAGTTGTCGAACGGCTAGTATCACCTATAAAAAATTACTTGATCAGATACGATCTTACTTGCGGGGTATAAAATATGATATGGACGAATTAATACGTGAGTTTCGTACTATTGACAGTATGTTAACAGATATTCTACCAATGAGGGTTAATAAGTATGAAAAAGATTATCAAAACAAGTATGATATAACATAAAATATTATCTAAACAATAAAATAATATCACTTACCTTTCTCGCTTTGTGAATATCCGACCAAACGTTCAAGTGTAATAATTTCCGCATGATCTTTCGTACTGGTCAAACTCCTGCAAACTGATTTATAAAGCGCGTTTTGCCTTTTATATACTTGCACTCAATCTAGTTCGAGAATATTCTACGCATGCGCATTACGTACTGAAAAATTACACAATGTCTGTTACTCATGCAATAGTTATTCTTGATATGTTACCTGTGTACCTGACTTCCTTATTAGGTAAACAAGTGGCTATATCTTCTACTGTTATGCTTGATAAGTTACCTGTGTACCTGGCTTCGTTAGGTAAGCAAGTGCTATATATACACCTTATTAGGTAACGTAGTTAAAGTTTATGTGTAGAGGGGGAGTGGGTAGTAAAGGGGTGGGAGTAGTAGTAAAGGATATCCAGGTTTGGGGGAGGGAGGGGGTGGGGAGGGAGGTGAGTGTGGTTTGGGTGGGTTGGGTTAAAAACCTGGGTATCCTTTACTACTTCCACCAAATATAACTGGCTACCATGTATAGCCTGAATGTGCTGAAAAAATGGTGTTAATCCCACATAGAAAAAACAGAGTAACAGAGACCATGTCGTTGCACATCATGGCATAAAATGCTGTAATGAGCATGCATATCTGCATTATGATTTACGTTTGTACAATATTTACACAAGAAAGTGTAAATTTATGTATGCGTCACTATCTTCATAAGATTTATGCATTATTTCAAATACTTCTAAAAATTTTCTGAGCCTTTAATTCAAGAGAGGACACTAGTAACACACATTACATTGCTTCTATGGTGCACTACCATTGAGACCTTGAGTAGCAGTCAACCTGTCTTAACTACTCACTGAAAAATCTGTCAAAACTAAAACATTGGCCATTATCCAAGGACAAATTCCCGACTGAAACATTGCAACAACCCAATGTACACATTTTTTAAATATATTTAAAAGATATTTCCATAGCTGAATGTTTGTTTTACGGACATATTGAACCTTTTCATGAGATCATTTCATGCTGAAGATAAAATATGGCACTTTTATTTCACTTTTTTTTACAGTGCTAACCAAAAAGCTACAAGTTTTGGGGTAATTCCGATAAAACAAAATGACAAAGAATTTGATGGAAATATACAGAGGATGTATTCTTTTCCTATGGTAATACCAGATATATTTCATTATGTGGTAGAAAAAAATGTGATATTTTACCACAAGATGAAATATATTCTGTATTAATACTGGAAAAAAATGATATATGCATAATATACAAAACATGCATCTGAATTAATTCAGTTAAGATTAAATTCAGTTTTCTGCATACCATCCCACCGCCCCTTTTGTAGGTTCACCTCATTTTTAGTCCCATTTATTGGCTGATCAAACAAATATCAGTAATTTGCGAGAACCATTTGAGATGAACTAGCCTGTTGCAAAAACTACATTTCTGACATTTTGTAAATTATTTTACCCTATCTGAACACAAAAATCTGAGTTTTGCAACACACTCATTTTTTCACACTGCTGTCAAGGTAGTAAAAGGGACATAACTGCATAAAGAAGCACTTAGTGACAAGGCAAATATCTTTGGCAAACATAATTCCATACATGAGAGGTACTACCAATGCAGATTTTGTTTATAGCTAAAGCTTTCAAAATGCTCATTTTTCTTACTACAAATACAGTGTGACCCCGCTATAGCATGCTCCGTTATAACACAAATTCGGATATAACATGATCCTGGTGTGGCTCCCGAAATTTCATATATATGTATTTTTCTTGTACACGAAAAAAAAATTCTTTCTTAACAGTATGAAAAAAAAACAAAAAAAGTATATTATCATTTTAGGGAAGAGATCGCGTATGAATAATACAAGACGATCGTGGCATGGCTCCTGAAATTTGATATGCATTTTTCTCATACACGAAAAAAATAATGTTTTCTTCTTAAAAGTAATATAAAATAATGTGTAAAATGTTTAATCAGAAATCGCGCTGGGCTTTGCCAATGTCGCAAATTGCGATTTTTTTTTTTCCTTATTGGCGGCAAAATACACCATCTAGCGATTTTTTTTTTTATTGGCGATATTGTTGGCTGTTTAAACTTGTATATACAACCATCGGTTTGGAGTGAAGAAACTCAGAGGCCCCATGAAAGGAAGCTGCAAAGTCAATATAAAATGCACTGAAATTTATCTATTGTTACATAAACAAATTCTTTGTCCATATTGACAAACCATCTTAACAGTGCACTGTTATATCATAATCCGCTTATGTTGACATCTAGCATGAGTACTGTATGTTTTGAGATATCCGCTTTTTTTTTCAAATTTACATTTCTAGTAGTGGAGATCAACCGGACGACACATTATCTCATAATCTATCTTTTATCGGATTTTTGGTCGCTCACTAGTAACTAATATATTTACATAGACTGACATTTGTATGTGGATGGTAAGTAAAATTCCTCTTCTTTTGACTCAGAATTAAATCCTTCAGAACATTCACATTTTCTGTAGTAATCCCGTCATCAGACCAGAACACCTACGTCTCTATCGACGATTTACTCTTTCTTTAAATTTCTGATGCATGCGTGGAAGGCAGCATCACTCCACTACCACAAATGTAAAAAAATGTATTAAAAAAAAGCGCAAGCTCTCACTTGTCTATTCAATAGGCAGGGAGGAACAGCAACTACAATTGACTATACACAGCCAATTCATTTAAAAAAATGTACCCATATAAAATAGTAGCTGAAATTTCAAAAAAAACATTATCCTTGAAGCAGTGATTGTAATCAAAACATACTAAGCAAATGGGAAAAAAAATCAGTCTCAATCATGCAATACAAGTTTTTGATGTTGCTGCCACAATAAGAAACGGGCATTTGTTTGGTTCTCCAAAGCTGTCCTTTAGCGGCGACTTCAATAATGCATGTACCCTTCATCAAAGAAAGCCGACTACAATCTTCAAAAACAAACAACAAATCTTTCTTTAAAGGAAGTCAGTACCGAACTTAAATAAAAGCAATGGAATCTGATGGATTGTTTCATTTTCCAACGTGACTGGAACACTTTTACTGTGCTGTGAAAGTTTCCTTTTCACAGGAAAAAAGTTTATGCTTACGAACTCTACCGACGGTGCTTAAGACGCAAACTTTTACTGACTTGGGACGTACTGAAAAGTAAATATGCTTCATCATATGTTACATGATTATGCTATTTTTTCCCCCACTGAATTCAGACCTATATGATCTGTAACAAAATTAATGAATATTTTAAATCTCTGTGTGTGCATATTTTCGATGGAATTTTACTTGTATTGTGGATTTAATGTATTATGTGACGTGATTCGCATGTGAGTACACGGTGTTGATACTTTATTCATTGCTATACATTAGACATGTATATATAAACAGTATACACATATATGTACCAATGCGTGGTTCTCTGAATAAAGTAAAATATTATATATGCCTTCTCTGTTTTCACTACAGGTGTATTTCTCATTTAATATGCATCGATTTAAGACGATAAATGTGCCAATGAAGCATGTATTTTGCGCCCGCGTTTATTACCTACCCCCCCCCACACACACACACATTTTTTCAGGTACATGCATCATTTTCTTCAGCTGACCTTGTTGCTTATAACAAGGTTTGGTCTATAACACGGTTGGGTTCTGTGGCTCCCAACTACCGTGTTATAGCGGGGTCACACTGTATCAAGTATTAGAACAAAGCATCTCAAGCCATGATGGGAAACCTTGTAATTTCACAAGTGAAGATATAAGGATATATTTTCACATATGAAAAAATATAGAAATAAAAAAAAATGCAAAAAAAAAAAATTTCACCATTAGATTTCAGTATCTCTGTATTTCACACTTAAGTATATTACTAACAATGACTGCTCCAGTGGCCTAAGTGTCCACCTTGAATGCGGGAGGTCACAGGTTCGAACCCCGGCTAACTCATACCAAAGACTTATAAAATTGGTACTAACAGCTGCCTTGCTAGGCACTCAGCTTTAAGAGGTTAGTGTTAGGACTGATCGGCCAGATGTCAGGATAGTGTGACTGGGTGGGACATCATGCTACATATCTGCAACATTATGCCTCAGTGCTATACATCACTATAAACTGCCACACTGCAGACATTGTAGCAATAAGACTGAAAATTTTTTAAAGCTGCATTAAAAATCCAACACAAACACAATAAAAATGAATATTACATCCTTCAGACAGATCTGGAATAAAAATAGACCCAATCTTTTAGTCATCAGCAATAGGCATAAATAATGTCTAATGTTAGGTTAATCTGGAGTGGGAATGAATGTAATGATGGATGACAGATACATGTACAGACATGGATGCACTTCCACCAGAACAAGCTCAACAAAAAAAACACAATCTGAGATTCATGCTAATGTCTAAATAAAAGTTATCCAGGTCTGCGAATTCTATGCACAATCTTATGCTTATCTCCACATTCAAGAATTCATCACAATGAGTATCAAGTACAGTTAATGAACAAGGACAAAGTATTTGGTTATCCTCAGATAAATGTGCTGTTTTCACTGACTGGCACATAAGGCAATCACTGCATTAAATTTCCTGTTATATCTAGCAACAGTCATTAATATTAACAAAGCTATATCATATAAATTAAAGACTGATATCAAACACCATAATCAGATGCTGACATTAGGACTTTTTGCAATTTAGCAATGATACATTTTCATTGATTTACTTGATAGTAAAAGCCTTTTACCAACTGCACTTGGTGAGACTGTGCAGTGGCAGACATGTAGTTGTTGGTATGGCCTGGCAATGTGTTGCATGCAGATTCTAATGCATATAACACAGTACCATTAGTCATGACACACAACTGCTGCTCCAGTGGCAATAATGAAGACAAAAAACTGCAACCTTTAGGTGTTTGTTCATTATAAGTTGTTTGACAAAATATACTGTAATGAGTCTCGATTAAGTCTTATTTCAGTGTCTATTCAAAGATGATGTTGTCATATAAAAACTGGCCTCCTTCAAAATTGAAATCCTCAAAAGGAAAATGTCAGATGGGGGAAGTGAGTGAAAATCTGGAAGAAACTAGTGAGAGGGTATTATAAATTACAGACAAAGCAATAATAAATTTCATGGTCTCCAGATTTCTTTGCTGCAGTGACTAATTTTACAAAGCTAAAACTGATTTCCTAGGTTTTATTCAAAGCCAGTTTGCAAAACCAATCCTTCATTTAACTCTACAAAAATTAAAAACATTACCATCTTTACTAGCTTACAAAGCAAGTCCAAATGCAAACAACAGAGACCCCAATCTGCCAGCACATTATGCAACAGCAGATCTGGGTTTGTACAGTACACTGTGATCAATCTTGACGAAACGTAAAAAATACTAACCATCTAAAGTCTTCTTGGACAGTGGTAAATCAGTGAAATTCTTGATTTCTGATGAATCAATCTGAAAGAGAAAATATCCGACATAAATAACAAAACTGACCAATAGATAGTATGTAGGGAGTTTATGAAATAATTTTGGAAATTGAGTGACAAAATGAATCATCTAGTATCCATGATTTCTACTCCTAACAAGATGAATCATCTAGTATCCATGAGTTCTACTCAAAACAAGATGAATCATCCAGTATCCATGAGTTCTATTCCAAACAAAATGGTTCATCCAGTCAACAAACCTGTTATGTCACCATTTTCTACGGCTTTATTATGTGCAATCCTGACTCCAGATGATGATTTAATGTTGAGACTCTCTTAAGTCTGTACATCCCGACATAAATATATTTGACTGACCAGTTCTTGAGCACACAATCCATGTCATTGAACCTTCAGCTGGGATGTATTTCAACTCCGAATAATATGTTGTTGTTGCTGTTATAGGGTTTAATGCCATTTTTCAGCACAAGATAGGCTATACATAGCGGCCAGTATAAATGGTGGAGGAAGAACCCGGGAAAACCCCGAAAAGAACCACCGACCCATGAGAAGCTAGTGGCAAGCTTTCTCACATAGCCACACTGGCCAAATCCGAGACTCCAACCCATGCAAACAGAGGTGAGATGGCAGTGATCCGTAACTGTGAGCGCTTCAGACCACTCAGCCACTCGGGGCCCCTGACTCCAAATAATAAATAAGCCACATATGAAAGAAATCTGAAAACTGTATGCTAGAGATGGTATTGCCAAAAGTACTTCAATTTTAGCAACACAAAATATAGCATTGGCCTAGTCTTTAACAATAGTGACACAGAGACAGAGAGCATAGATTTACTGTTATGACTATTTGGTCTTAAACTACATGTAAGTAACAGAAAAGAGCAAAAAACCAGTTTTGTAAAATTCAACAAAAAATTTATTTCCCTAGAATTTAAAAGTAAAAATTACCCTGGACTAAAAGATCCAAAACCTGCTGTGGAAATTTTTTTAAATATTTGTTTACTAAAAAAAGATAATGTGGTATGGTATGTTGCTTAAAGATGAAATTAAAAAAAGTTAAAAAAATATTGTTTTTTGTATCTTATTTCAGTGTCTTCGAAATTGTGCTGATCTGAATTGCAATTAAGCTAACTAAATAACAAATTAATATAGAAAGAAAGTGTCATCTTTTCCTTTATTCCTTCTAGATGCACAAAAATTAAAGAATGACATCGTAAAGGCACTGACAATTGTTATCGTTGTGACATCACATCAAAATTATCAGTTATCAACTGCATTAAGTTTTCATTCATTTATTATAATACTATTTCACAATGAATGAACATCAGGAGTCTGATGACATATTTGTGACACAACAATACACTCATTATCTTCTAAATTATTGCAAGAGATAAAAAAAAGTATTGTTATTTGGACCGCATGTTTTTGTGCTGGAAATGCACCTTGCTTTTTACGAAAGCAGTCATCTACAACTTTCAAAATCCTGTGGAAAACTCTATATATAACAGGGATGATCAAATTCCATAACCAAACATCCCTGACTATTCATTTTCAAAGTCAGACAACTAAAATTTTCCAAGACAATAGTCCAGGACCAGTCATTAATTTTCACGCTTTAAGCAACTAATTTTATCTTGCCTTCTGGACATAATAAATGCTAGAATCTACCCTCCATTTATTAATTCATATTCTGTGAATACTGCAGTAAGTGGTCATTGATAACTGCCTCATAGACACAAGTTCTAATACTGCTTGAGTGATTATTCGGCAATGTGAACAAATTAACAGCCACTCAAAGCACTTAAAAGAAGAAAAAAAATCCAGTATTATTAATTAGTTGTGTTTTAAACCTTATTTAATTGTGTTTGCTCAACCCAGATACGCATGAGCAGATAGCCCTTTGATATCAATACCCCGAGTTGATGCAATGAAATGAATGAATGGCAGTTTGCTGACATAAGTGACAAGTGTCAATTTTCTTTATGAACTGATTTTAAATGACAGTAATGGGTCTTTAAATATTTTATAACTGATTAAAGAGATCAACTTTAACGTGTGATATAGCATTGTATGCAAAAAAATTATGGTTTTAAGCTAATGAAGAAATCTGTGTTTGGATTAGAATGACAAAATGTATGTTATGATCACTTTAGAACAAGTAGTTGTCAACTGATGTGAAACTTTCAATTTGGATAAAAATGAGTTTACTAAATTATTCTCACAAAGAACATCAAGAGGATTGTTCAGACAAGGAAACTGCAAGAAAGTGGAAGGATAAAACAAAAGGCTGCCACTGAGTCTGATGTAACTATTTCTCCAACGATACACAAACCAGACACTGGTAATAAAAACAAATGTCAAACATGATACAACTAAGAGAAAAAATAAATCTTCATCCACACTGGGTAGATAATTATCAGTGACTTGAATTCATTGGCTCAGAAGGAAGGGTGTTTTGCAGTTATTACAAATAACAGCAGTGGTCACACTACCAGGCAAAGTGGGCAATCAAGTTGCCTAAAAAAAGTTAAACTTCACGTTCTGTTAGAAAACCCAAAACGACTTCACCCTGTGATTTTTCAGCTGTAAATTGAGTGACCATAGTTTGTGACATTTAAGATGCTCTTTCAACCTAGCAAGGCAGTTCACTGTAGTTCCAATGTTGTGTTGTAGGGCCAAGTGAAATGTATGGCATACGTCAAATAGCTGGTGAGGATATTTAATGGAGCAGACAATCAAACTCTGGCACATTCACATGCATATTCTGTAACAGCCCCTTGACTATAAACCCTTTCCATAGTAAGTTATCAATGCCCTGTTTCCACAAATTGTCATTTGACGATGAAAATACACCAACCTGTGCTTCAGAACTTAAACATCAATATGTAAATAAGAATTTGTGTTTTAAGAATTGAAATAATCAGAGATGGAAGACATAATCTTACAAGAGACCATTTTATTTTCATTTATTGTATCTTACCATTATCAAACCAAATTTATAAATAACATATTGGTTAAAATAAGTTAAATATCAAGATTCACTAAAGGCTGACCGAAAATTTACTATTAAGAAAAATTTATTTTTTATCAGACAGAAAATAATACAAAATTTTTTACATAAGAAATAATATACAGGATGCTGCTTTAGCTATGAAATATATCATAAAATTATGTTTCATGTAAATTTCCACAAATTATAATTACAAAAGAAGCACCTCAGAATATCACTTATGGCAGATCCATATCAAACAATATAACATTGTACACCATTCTAAACAGTTTTACACATGGCTAACACATGTTGAGTAGCAGACTGGATGCTTATTACAGCAAAATGATGATTACCTTGTCAGAATAGCTGATGAATATTTTTATGAGGACTTACAGACTGGACAAAGATAATTAGTGAATTGCAGTTTTTTATGGTATGTATCTTTGTTTCATTTCACAAAATGAGAATAATAGCATTATCAACAAATGTTTGTCTGCATGACTTGATGTTGATCAGTGCAAAGTTCTGTTTGTGATGTAAACGAGAAATGCGTTCTCTCGAGAACTGTGAGTTTATAACATTGCATCAAAATATGAGAGATTCAAATTAGGGCGTCAGACGAAATATACTACACTGAAAGCAAAGTGTAAAAAAAAAAAAATAGAAAAACATTTGAATAATAATTTTAAGTACCAGATTTCAGAGTTATGAAAGACACCCTTCATCTGAGAAGCAAAGCCTTCACAGCTAGAGTATTCATATTTAGACTGCCTCTCTGTATCAGTTTGATTGCATGATGTCAGTAGTTTTCAGGACTGCTCTGATTGCCACATTGCTGAATAATATTTACTATACCAATCTTGGGATCAACTTGACTAATTTACTGGGCAACCTGACAAATCTGCAATTCAATCATTTCATAAAGCTGACTGACCTAGGACAACAATACATTTTCAAAACTTTTTAATCCCTTGTTTTCTTTATGTTACGTGTTTTTAAGCTACAGCACCTCCAGTGAAGTACAAGTACTATATTTATTGACAGAAATAAGTACAATAATGAATCACTAGTAATATTTTAGGCCGTAAACTGAAAGATATCCGGTTTTTCCCAGACTTCTTGTATGTGACACGAATTCCGAAAACTGGTATAACCCCGAAAACAAGTGCATTACCTGTATATTACAAATGTTACCTGATCATATCGTGCTTTTAAGGATACAATTTCCTCATCAACAATCTGCCATGCTTTCTTCTTTGACTGATACAGTTGTTTCTTCTGAGCTTTTCCCTTGTTTCCGCGATAATTATTGCCTTTTTCAAAACTGTTTTGTCTACCTCGTGCTGTTTGCTTCATTTTCGAGACATACCGGACATAACAGTCTGGTAACACAATCTAGCCTGGTTCCCTGTCCGTATACATGTACAAAACATAAAGTGGTCAAAAGTGAGACAAAGGGTCATTGTTATCACTCTTACGACGAGAGTATAATTCCAGGCAAGAGCATGAAACAGTTCTTTTATGAATTGTTTTTTATTGTTTGAAAGAGAGGCAACTATCCTCTCTCTCTCTCTCTCTCTCTCTCTCTCTCTATGTGGACATATTTTGGGGGTCATTAAATGTAATTTATTAATATTTTTTGACAAATATTTAAAGAAAAACCAAGTTAAGTTGGGGAACGGTTTAAATTAAATAGATAATACTGGAAGGACGAAATACGAGAACGAACAAAACGAAAGGAAAGAAAAATAAACATAGGCTTACTATACAATCCGAAAGGAAACAATAATACAATACGAAATGAAACGGAACTAAGTGTGTGTGTGTGTGTGTGTGTGTGTGTGTGTGTGTGTGTGTGTGAATAGTATTTTTTAGGAAAGTACAGAATACGTGTGTGTTTGGGTGTCTGAGTGGGTAAGTGCATATATGTACTCTTTCTAATGTCGTTTCCGAAACTTGTGTCATTGCATTAAGGCACAGACGTATGTACGTATGCTTGCATATATGTGGGACTTAGATGTATGTACGGGACCTATAGGTTCCTAAACGTATGATACATTTGAAAGAAAAAAAAAAAACCTTTTTAAAACTATTGTCGCAGTTGCCTTGTTAAGTTGGGCTGAATATTCTTTCGAGTTGGGCCGAATTGTCTTTCAAGTTGGACCAGATGGTTTTATTTTCGGTCCAAGTTGGTCCAAGATGGGCCGAATTGTCCACTAACCGTAACACAATACGTTTAGTTCGTTCCGGTTTATAACATGGCCGTTGCGGTTCGTTCCGGTTTTGTTATGGTATATTGTCAGGACACAGAACACAATTAATTTACTATATATTCTGTACATTTGTTTCTCAGTACTGAACTTTCCACTGTGTGACAATCAATACAAATCATACGTTAATCTAAAATACCTTCAAAGATGACTTCACGGTGAAGTTCTTGTCAAAGGTTCACCGGCATTTTTTTGAAAGGCTTGATTGCAAACAAACCCATGTGCAATGGAACACAGATTCCACTTCCGGATCATCACCAAGACCTTATTACTCACTGTACACTGTCGCCGAAACACACACAGACAACCACACCATAAGCTCATATTCTAAAGAATAAACAATTGCCTTTAAATCCATACCAAGAATGCTTAAATCTAACTCTTGTATCACCACCAAACGGAGACAGGAAAAAATGCTCTAAAAATAGACTGGGACTACGGAACTGTTAATTGTGACCTGATTACATTGTGACTCGTATTCGTTTGGTTTATTCAGCCTTCTCGATATAAGTTAATATGTGTGCCCAAAATTTTTCATGAAATCTAAAACCTTGCTGTATCAATAATCCTTATTTATTAGATGCAAGTGAAAGACATAAATTCAAAATCTTCAAGTTGACATAGAAACTATGTACACAATGGTGAATTTTATGCCTGTCAGCGTAAAACATCCTCCAGAATGTCACAATATATTTATTTTAAAAAAAATTAAACACAAAACAAAAACAACAACAAAGAATTATCTGAAATCTTGAGGGTTGTTCTTGTCAAATTATCATAGTGTAAATGCACATTTTTTATATTCATGCATCTTTTCAGTTGTTTTTACCATTCGATATATCAAGACGGTGATGTACATTATACTATATAACACATAACATAATGACACTAATAGATATGTATGGAAGATATACCAAAGCAAATACAGATGCATGTATACATGTACAACATAAACTTTAATTAAACTTTAACCATGTTCTCGTAAAAATAACGGACGTAATCGCATAGTTTATCCTAATATTGAATTTAAGTACATATAGCACATACATGTCAATGTCATTCCCAACTTTGTCAAATGATAGAATTATGCATGTAACTGTTATTTGAGATATTAATTGTATAAAACTTCTCCTTTCAAGAATCAGAAATTGCACAAAGTACGAATTCAGCTAAACCAAGTGGACAAAAGAAACCTATAAAATAAGGGAAAGCGCTCATTTCGAAATGCATATTTTAATTCTCCATTCAGTTATATTTGTACTCAATACCGTTATTACACTAGTGATTAACAGTTACAAATA
>JAECUM010014450.1:0-23239 GCA_016617855.1 Megalonaias nervosa
GCTGAAAACATTTGTAGATTATTACGAAGAAATAACTGATGACCATAGAGCTATTGATAAATCACTAAAAGAGTTTAAAAAGTTAATAAGACTACAACCAGATAAAATACAGTGTGAGATAATGCGTAAAGTAATTCAAGAAACTTCTATGAATGATTTTTGGACTTTATGGAGACCTGCTGATTTGATAGTTGCAAGTAGAAAAATAGTTCGCGATACACTTCAACAACAATTATTTACGTTACATAAGGAAAAATTTTCAAATCTACCTGTACCTTTGTGTTATCGCCCAGCAGATACTCGACGACAGAATGTTGATGTTGAGATTCCTGGTAGTGGAATACAAAATCTTGTGTTAAATGATATTGTTTTAGTTGTTGATGATGTTGTTGAGAGCGCGTTGAGTATGGATAAATCGCCGTGGACGTTAGGATACGCTATAACGATTCACTCGTCACAGGGATTAACTATTACCAATACAAATATTTGGATTGTCGATGATCGTATTGAGTGGTCAAATTTAGTTTATCTTGCAGTGTCTCGAGTCAGAAGAATATCTCAACTGGGCAGGGTTATCATGGATTGCGTAATAACCGAAGAAATCACTAACAACTTTGTCAATATCAATAAAAAAATTAGCGAGTTATAAGCAATGTGACAAAAAATAATCGCGATTTTAGTATTGATGCTGAATTTATTATAACACTAAAACAACAACAGAATAATCATTGTGCAAGTTGTGACTATAATATGTTGTGGCAGTATTCGAGTAATAATCCAAGACAATTTACCGTTGATAGAATTAATAGTAGTCTTGGTCACACACGCGAAAATGTGATGCTGACCTGTCTTGAATGTAATCGACGTAGAGGTGCAAGTTTACAAAAGTGAGCGCGGTGGTAATTGTGTATCCGTGGGAATTATTTGTAATTGTTCGCGTACAAATCCACGCTGAGGAGCAGTTGAATCTAATCTGTAGATTGCGGGTCTACCTGTGGACCTTACCACGCTAGAAATTTTGTGTGTGGTCACACTCCAGATAGGATCAGTTGCTCTTTTTCTACCTCTTTCAAGTTCACCAGGTTCATATAAATATCTTACGGGAACATTACCTAGTACTGGTTGAGAGGAAGATTTACGTTGTATTGGTATATATTTTTTTGTGATCGCGTTAGAAGGTTTCATAAAAGTTGCACGAGTCATTTCATTGTTCACCGCAGCTATCACACACGGTAACCTTGCAACCCATTCACGAGATCTCTCCGTGGACTTAAAGTCAGCGGATATTTCCTTTGCATATTGGTATCCAAATAACCGCTCAGCAAGTGTTCGATTAAATCGTTCAACGATTGCCTGATCACGATTCTGTGTGTCCTCGTCTGATGTTAACGTTATGTTGCTTCATCAACGATGATACTGCACCAAGAAATTTTTTGCCAGGATCAACCTGTAGCAGTTGTGGCCATCGTAGACCACCACGTTGATAAATGCGTTTAAACGCAGATACAACTTCAGTTGCTGTTTTTGTTGATAATGGTTCTGCTTCTTTATATCTACTCGCAACGTCAACGACGGTTAATGCGTTCCTGTGTGTGTATTGACGTCTGCCAATTTTAATGGTATCGTGTGGTAAAAACAAAATATCTGCTTGATGAACTTCATCAGGGGTACTAACATCAAAATGTGCATACTGAATTTTTTTAGGTGGACTTAGATAGATTTGCCATATTGCCTGTCGTGCTAACCACGCTGCAGCAACATCCCGTGAGACTTTTGCTGATTCAGCAAGTTTACTAATCGCTGCTTTACCTCTCCAATATCCTCTTGGGTTATAATAAACAGATTCCATTATTATGATAATAATCAGTTAATTAATTACCAGCCCCTAACATTATTTTACCTTTCATACCAGCTTTTATCAGAAAAGCAGCTAATTTTTCTCGAAGTGATTTATCTTTTACATTATTTATGGCATGAATTAATTTTATATCGGCGAGATGTCGTTGTTGTAAGTCTTTACTTTCATACGCGACATCATGAATGTGACATGATTGATCAATTCCGTTTATTGGATACTCTCCAGGTTTTGGTTGGTCTTGGTTATCGAGTCGGATATCGAGACGAGTTCCAGGACCACAATAATTATATCCAGGTTAATGTTTCTCACCAGGATACTTTGCCCATGGAGCTCCTGGTAATTTACCTAACGAAGCAGCGATATCTCCACCTGTCTTTAATGAAATAAATTTGTATTTTTTGTACCACATTTCACACACTTGCCTGTAGTGCGCGCCTGTTATTTTTGTTATTATTGTCGTTAATCCAGTGGTGGAAGTGGATGCTCTACATCGAACACAATATAAATCCATATTATTATAATATGGATATAATTGACTTCTCAGCGACACGAAAACAAGAGCCAGTCAAGCATCATCCAGCGCTACCAAATTCTATCAGAGCAATTATACTTGGCCCATCTGGGTCTGGTAAAATGCAATTATTACTTAATCTGATAATGCGATGGCTGAAGTGGGATAAATTATATTTAGTAGCACCATCTGTAGATGATCAACGATGTTACGTAGTACTTAAAGATTTTAATGAAAATGCAAAGTCGCTGACGTGTCCTGATAATGATGCTATTGATTTTATTACCGATATCGATGAAGCTCCATCCATAGACGATCTTGATGGATGTATCAATAATCTCGTAGTATACGATGGTGTAATGCTGGATAAACAATCCAATCCAGCTCGGATATTTTCGCGAGGCCGTCACAAAAATACAGACGTAATTTATTTAACTCAGAAATACACGCAAATTCCTAAAGTGATCAGAGATAATTGCAATATCTTAATTGTGTTTAATGGAGTAGATAATTATACTTTGCAAAAATTTATTGTACGTGGTGTTCAGGGGGCATGGACATGGTTAAATTTAAAAACTTCTTTTCAAAAGCACAAGCTATTCCGTTCGGATTTATAACAATAAATTTACATGACCCAAGATCTAGATATCGTATAGGTCTGGATAAAATCTTTGGTTAATTACAGCAGCAGAGAGGGTGAACGACCAACGTTGAGTGACCAGCGCGTAAACGAAACACACCATAAAAAAAACCCAAAGAATCAGAGATAAAGTAACGAGATAAGCTAACCCAATTAGAGAAATCTCATGGTCAGTTAGAGGTTGTGGTTTAACGTTATTGACCTTAAGATTTCCTTTTCGTAGGAAGGCTTATTTTTCATAAATAAGGTCTCAAGCAAAATGGTCTATTCACTCCCTTTGCTGCTCAAACTCTCTAATGCAAACTTATAGACATTGTTTGCTACCAATCATCGCACAATTCTCAAATCTTGCCAGGTTTGTTATTCTAATAATGAATAAAATATCATAAACTTTATGTTATTTGTGGAAGCGGAAATTTTTCATAATTAATAATGATATACTATTTTTGTCTCTTTTACAGATTTGTACACTCTAAGGATAGTTATCGTATTCTGCCATAACAATGTCATATTCATGTACCCAAATGGTCTCATATTACCTCGGAATATCTATTCTTGCTCTGATTGTAAATGTTGGCCAGTGATGTTATTTGTATCTCCATACGTTTGTGACGTCGCCATATAATATTGTAGCAATTTGATATTCTCATATGTCACCTATGTGTGGCCTGAGATTTACTTTCATTAATTAAAGTTTTGTTATGCCCTGTAGAGATTTTTTCCTTCCTTGGTTATTTCACAGTGTTACACACAGCAGCTAACGATGCTGTCAGTCAATATGCAGTCGAACATGGTTTGAAAAGGGGTATATGAATATTTCAGACTGATAAAGTTTGTTACAGTATTTATTGTCTTTATCTGATTTCGGCCAATGAAATCCTTTAATTCTTTACACTTAGGGGGCGTTAACTCTAGTCAGTCTATCAAACTTGTATTCATATCGCCTGCAAGAATGACTGACCCCTCCTCCGTAAGGAGAACGGACAAAAGTTCTCTAGGACAGAAGCCGCCTGAAAGGGGTAGTCCAACAGACCTCCAGGACAAAAACCACTCAGGGAGAGAACAAAAGCCACCACCACCACCCCATCCCTTTTGCATAACTTGAAATATATAATTGCATTATTTTTTTCATTGTTTTAATTATTTGCTGTCAATCGCAGAAATTTTAGTGCGCAATCAATGCTTGTGTCCGATTAAAAAAAGAAATTATTTATAATTTTTTTCTTAGTAATACAATCATTAAAATAGAATCTTTCATAACCTGTTTGATATTTGTAATAATATAATTCTACACCACATCATGTTTAAACAGTTAACTGATTACAATTGCAGTTGTCCATTCTGAAGTGGGTAATTCACTCGTTTGTGTGGTGTTACTAATTCGATTGTGACAAAGTTACATCATATGCTGCGCAACCAAAAGTGTTAATTTGTAGGATTCTGAGAGATTAATTAGGTATTAACATGATTAGACGAATGTGTGTGGATATATTATGCATGTTGGATTATTTTGTGCAGTAATGATTTATAGCCTAGTGTGAGATACACAGCTGGCTTTAATGAATTTGAATATTTTGTTTGATATTTATGAAAATATTCTTGTATAGTACGGCCAAAATAAATAAAATACTTTTATTAAATTGTTTTGTAATCATTTCACAAGATACACATTACAATACACTGAAAAAGTTAATAATGGGTTCAAAAGAGACCATTATATAACATAGAAAATATAGTTATATAAATAAATAAAATCTCAATCAAATAAATAAACAGTTCTATTTAAGAAAATGAAAATATGTAAAATATCAAAAATCAAGGTTGCTTTTTACCAACGGCTTTTGTCCTACCACTGTCAGGCGGTTTCTGTCCGAGGGGTGCATTTGTTCTGCGAAGGGAGGGGATGAATTTTTCCTAAGTCCTTCCGAGAGATGTTCGTATAAATCGTGAATAATCTCGATCATTTCACGGTGGTACCTAACAGCATACTCTTAGGGCATGTAGATACATAGTAAGTAAGAGGTCTGTGAGAGAAACCCGCAAGCTTTGCGCCTGTAATTGTGTCATTTATGTATATTTGGATTTTATAGAATCTATTTGGTCCCAATTCACAGAAGCCTTCAAGTAAGTATTGCTTATGAATTTAACTCAGAAATCGTCCTCAGAGAAGACTTTACTCCGAATGACCTCAGAAGGCCTTCAATGCATGAAAAGTAACACTGCAAGTGACATATTGCTTCAATAAGACAACCTATCAAATCTGAATTACAACCTAGTCACTTGCAATTCCCCACACTAACAGCTTAAGCACTTACAAATGCATGATACCTTGATAACACGGGGTTGACTGTTTTGTTTTCAGTCCTTATATAGCACCAATAATAAGTGTTATATCTATCTATATATATATATATATATGTGTGTGTGTGTGTGTGTGTGTGTGTGTGTGTGTGTGTGTGATAGATGTGAGTGGAAATTATTAGTCGGTATTAAGCATGAATAATTCCTAACTCGGTTTATCTTTTGATCATGTGTGTACTGCATATTCCGTGGTAACTTATTATGGCGGATTCGTAACCGATAAGGTAAATCATAAAATGTCACTTTTAAAATCCTCGCAAATGCCACGAGAGAAATAAGTGTTGTGTTTAGATCACTGAATCTTTCACCCATGCGTTGAACATAAGACTTTTGCTTGTATACAAACATTGTGACGTCTGTGTTTAGGTTTTATGTGGTCACGGTTAGGGCATGATATAGCGGCTCCGTTCCAAACAACACGTTGTAAATCCTTAAGACCTAATATGCAAGATAAAGAACGGAAGTGTATTATTTAAATCTCGTGACAAACGCATAAGCTTGACAATTAACCAAGCCAGCGTTTTAAAGTCACGTGCTACAATGGCATTTGCAAAAGTTTCATCACATGAAAGAAAACCAGTAGTGTCAACATCCCTGAGCAATAACATATTTTGGGAGGAAGGAGTGCTTTTGTGGTTTGTTTTCTACACTTTATAAACACTTAAATTATTGGTTTCACTTTCTTTCTATTTTAAGACCTAGAGTCACAACAAAATGGGGACTCAGTATCTTGAGTACCTTTAGCCAAATCAAACTATTGGACGAAAAATTGTACAGATATCTAAAATAATTCATACATTTGAATGTTTTAAAGAAAGTATGCAAATTCCTGAAAATAAAGAATCTGTTTGTCATCCTGTTCAGTTGTTAATAACACAAAAGACAAATTTATCAGGCTTCATGTATTGCCTGTATAATGTTATCCTGTTTGAAAGGACCCACAAATAATACTATTGAAGACATCCTTATAGCTTTAGTTGATCAGATTGTGATATATAGTTCAAATGCATTTATGACAGAAACGAACTAAATTGTAATAGACGTCAGCTTTATAAGAGAGGCGGTCAGCGTAACTGGTTGACAAAGAATCCGAGAAAATCCTGGTAAGAACCATTGACTCACGGGAAGGTACTGGTAAGCTTTCTCACATACCCATATTTGCCGAACCTGAGACTCGAACCCACACGGACAGAGATGAGATGGCAGTGATCGGCAAAGGCGAGTGCTTTAGAACACTTAGCCACCATGGCCCCTAACTTGGATAAACCATTCCATCATTACCCACGTAGTAAAGGTAGTATTTGAAATGCTGATAAATAATACTTAACAGAAGGAAGAGAAGCTGTGGACGACAGAAATGAAGACCAAGCGAATAACATATACGCAGAGAAGGACTCTGATGATCATCCTCTGGAACACCTTAATGCCGTTTCTTCTACAAGGATGGCGGAGCCCGAGCATACCACACGTGTTAATAATACTGTGCTTCCCCGCACGTCCACTTCAAATGCCTATACTTGGAATTTAGATGACACAAACCAGTCACGAAATGTGTGGAGAAATGGTTGCTGGAGGTTCTATAGTTTATTCCTCAAAATAGTTATATATGCAATCAATAAGACAAACTATGTTATATTTTAAAGAAACCGCAATATATTTATTCAAACGTCTGTACCTTTTTATCTCTACTGGCACTTTCCAACCATATACCGATATTTCGTTATCTAAAGATATGCCCGTAAATAATAGATGTAGATAGATATGTAGATTAAACTGAGTTCAACTGCAGACACAGTTGGAAGAGAAAAAGAAAACATGCACACGTATATAGATAGAAAAGGGATAAGAAGAAAAGATTTGGAAATATCTACATTTTTGAGAGAGGGAGAGACAGTAGTGATTTGTTTCTATTTAAAAGTCAAGAATTTGTGAACACTTATTTTATCCATTTATTTAACTGTTATCATATAGTCACCTTCAAATCAGCGACAAGCATCAAAATAATTGAGAATCCGACTTTTGAGAATGATTTAAGGACACTTAAGTTTGTCAATTTAATGGTTTGCCAAGCAGTATGTATCGAGTCTCCTGCAATTATTACATGAACAACATATCATAAACGCCGCCTGTGGATGCTACATTTTCCGAACATAAAGATGCTTTGAACAAAATCCTCATGGCAGTTAATCATTAAAATCTCGCGAGTTGAGCTTTTAGCAATTAACACCTACCCGAGACAAAAACGTCGACAAGCATCAAAACAAACCTTGAAAATATATGGCAAACTGCCCGAGGTTAGCGTAGGAACTGGAAGTCAGCGTATCCCTGATACGTACAAAAATTATGATTAAAATGTAACTGATAAGTTAAGTTATAAACAGTTACTCCTCATTTGTCAAAACTTGCTTAAAATAGTAGATATTCTTATCATGTCTTTTGTGTGAGAAAATGAGAGGCTGACATTGACATTAAATACAAAATAGAAATGACACATACAATAGATGAAAAAAAAAAACTGTAGCCAGGTATGCAGAAGAAGAATGTAATGCATAGAAACGGTCAATAAAGATGCTGATATACGTATTGTGGCGAAGTCGCAGGATATAAAACTTGCAAAACAGAAAGCACTGAGAACTGAACACGATCTCATTTCGGTAAATTTGCTATCACATCATTACTGTATATGACCCATACACCGACGTTCAATACAATTTCTTGCATCTTGCATCCCTCTGTCAATTTTGTGGACTTGCCCGTAGGCTAGTGCTTTGCAAATTTGAGCTGGACCCGGGAAATAAAGAAAAATAATTTATATTGATACTAATAGTTGCAGTTGATGCTATAGTTCTTTTTCAAAATACAATATACACATCTGGCTATGTTAAATACTTTGCTTACACCTCAGATTATAGAGAGAAATAATACACTAAATGTCAACAAACAGGTAAATTAACGTGTTTAGATTAAAATGCAAATAGAAATGACCCGCGCAGTAGAGAAATGGGGATTTTATATTCATATTTAATTTTGTTACTGCTATAAGTCACTGCCGTCTACTCCCATCCCTTTGTGCTCATTTTTATATCTGGACCCCTGGATTTTAATCCGTGTTACTAGCAGTGACCTATATCAGTAACCGACAAAAACCTCCATTTTAATACTAAAACAGTACAAAACTTAGAGATTGTGGCGTGATAAATACAATGCTTGGTTTTGATGTTCATATACTTTTTCTAAAGGGAATTATTCGACTATTACTATCCGTAATCCGCTACTCCTCGGTACCGTATCTTTTCTGTGGTTTCTCATTTCGGCCAGAAGTATCGGACTCAGCCATGGTAATTATTTTATCTTTGAAATCCACTGTGAAAACTTTAATAATCGTATTGAGACTATTTTGTGCTGCTGATAGAAGTTCTGAATAGACACGTAATCGTGAATGCAGCCGTATATAAATTAGTTTCCTAGCACCACCAGAGACACCGGTTACTATAGTTTTAGCACGACAATAATTTCGATCGGTACATGGATAATAGTTCTCGTGGTCATGATTTCAGCCGGTTTCATGTGTGTGTGGTTCCATCCATGCAGATTTATTTGGCATAAACACACCACGAAAATGCTTGACTGACTTTACCATCGCCAGTAACTCAAGATTAATGGACGCGTGACCTTTTGCCAGTTTTACCGGGCAGTCGAAGATATCTGCCTAATGATATACTGCGATTCGTTCTTGGTAATCGAACGTATTTTTTAATTCGTCCCCGAGAGTCTCCACTTCCCACTTCCTTTCCAAAGTCATTCCGGATGCTGTTCTGACAGTCTCTAACGCCGCAGCTTTTGCAACAGCGACTCAACATATGCTAAAAGCGCTCGAACAGAGGCGAGGAATGTTAATATTCCACTTGTCTTCTGCAGTTGCAACACCTCTGAATTTTGGATCACTTTGATCTAACTGAGGTATTATTTATTTTGTTTGGCCGCATTAAGCTTGTTTGGATCAACCAGACTGGGACCATTCCAGTTAACGTTGTTTGAGAAATCCTCAATGTAATCCCACAATCGCTTCTTACTGAGTGTTTATTTTGGGGGGTTTTCCAAGCTAGTTTTCGCTAAGACCGACCGTCACTTCATTATTATTTGAACACGGTTGACTTTTAATTACTCGCGCCCTCTATGAACAAACTTTTGTCAAAGAGGATCACAGAGTAGCAATGGCAACCACCGACTCGAGCCGCACCTACACGTGCGTGAACTTACATGCCAATCACGGACTGCCGAAACAACCCCAGATGTTCCAAGGAAAGCTAATTAATCGTGTACAAGTAATGACAGTCGTGCTGGAAATTAGAAAACTAGTGTCAGCGTTTTGATGTCGGTCCGTGTAAGATCACAGATTATGATATGCATGTGCGATTTGATTGTCTATTAAGTCAGGCAAAAGTTGTCTGATGCAAGTTTTACCGAAAAGAAACAACAATAAAATAAAATTTGTTTCCTGTCCCAGAAGTTATGGTGAAACTTTTTTTCATCATGGTACACATCATCGCTTGACAAGGTTCCGATAACCCTATCTACACCTTGGCATATCGAGCAAATATTTCTGAGCTTCGGGTCTGAGAATTTCATTGGATGCGGCGGCAAACCAACGCATCCAATCAAAATTAAGTTGTTCAAATTTGAACACTGTTCCTACGTGATCGAGACAAGAAGAGCACACAACTGGAATGGACTGATAAATAAGGAATTCCCCAGTGTCGGTCCGTGTTTGCACAAATACCCTTCACTCAAATACACCTGTAATATCTTCCCTCTGGTACATGGTCATACTTTCGATGTTAACCTTACAACGTGTCCTTTTTAGGTCAATTGACACCACCGTTTTCGGCGGATGTACAATGCACCGCACTATTGGTTACTTGGCATTATATACTAAGCGCGGCAATGCATGAAATCCAATAGATGTCGCTTGGACAAAGCACCAATATAGCTGTTCGATCCGCCAAGGTGTAGACAGGGTTATCAGAACCATGGGTAGCGAAGATGTAAGGTTCATGTCCCAAGACTAAAGAAACAATTGTAATTTTGTGTTGATTTGTGCCCCCCCCCCCCAATAAAATAGATAAACAAAATACTTTTTTGAAAATAAAATGAAAAGAAACTAACCTTGCATTGTTATCATTTATTCCTTTTCTTATCATGCGAAATTTATTAAAGAAAGAAAATATATCCACGAACTCCGTGTATGTAGCAGATGCCGGCTGGCGTATGCATCCTTACTCTAGTGTATATCTCCTATGACAGATAACAAAATCGCAAATGACACGGGAATATCACCCGATTGCTTAAGGGACCTGCCATTCAAGCTTGATACGTTATAAGGTGCAAAGGTTAACTATGCGACTGTATGTCGCAAATAAATATTTTGAAAATACATTCACTATTTGTCTAAATGATAATCTTTCCGCTTGCATGGGTTACAAAAGTATTATTACAGCAAGTTATTTTTGCATATACGATTTACCCTCCACGCATCAATGAACGTTTGTATCAATTATGATTACATATGGCCAATAAATACAAGCCATGGCGATGAATAAACACAACCGGCAGCGAGCAATAAACTCATTGCTTTAACATACCGACAGGATATCAAATACAAAGGTTATATTATTACAAAGCAAGCCAATCCCGGAAACTGGTTTTGGATTCTTTACAATGTGCCTATGTTGTTTTTTTAAGTCGGCCGACATAAGGAAGCCAATTTTGTTTCCTTTGGATTATTTTAAGTGTGCCGATTTCTTTTCTTTTTTTACAAAGTCGGCCGACATAGGGAAGCCAACACTGATTCCTTTTTGCGTGTATTAACGGGAATTTTGAAAATAAATTGAAAACAATGGAACAGTTTTGAAAGCGACACAATCTAGTGTGTCGTGCACGCATATCGATATAAGGATGAAAAGTAAATTAGTTTTCAATAATTTCATCTAAATGTTCCCTATCCATAGTTTATAGTGTTTTATTTCTCGACAAAAAGAAGCATGTATTTCGTCTTGTGGGGATAAATGTATGTTATTTCCGGTTGGCGTCCTCTATAGGCGGTAAATTGTAGCTAAAGGGAAGTAACAGCGTTGTATACTTCTATTTCGAGTAATTAAATTATTATTTCTTCTTTATACTTGATAATTTTTGTTTTATTCTTTTTGTGCTAGTATCACTACATTTAATCATGTAATGCAAATGTGATGTAAAAATAAAAATATTAGAGTATAGCCGGTGACCTTTAAATAACAGAAAAAGCAAAATAAACAGGTTTAATGAAATTCAACAAATAAGCTTTCCCCAAGAATACACAGTGAAAATTTACTTATACTATTGTACATTAAATTCCAAATTATGTTAAGTCTTCTCTCTCAGATTCGTAAGTATAGGGTGTTCCGAATGAATTCCATGTCATTTGTGCTGATGTACCAATAACACTGAACGAGCTGATGTGCCAACAGTCTTGATGTATTACACAGCTAAAATCTAGAATGTCGATCAATGAATTCACAATAATCCCAAAAAATTAGTGTTTTAGTCCAAATTGTCACGGAGTACTTTCTAATTAAAATGAATTTAAATAAATTTTTCCTCCCCAATTACAACCGAACACAACTCAAAGACTGGTATTAAGATAGGAATAAATTATCGTGCTGATATCGAACTTGTATACATCTCCATTTGACCTATGTCGCAGAAATCTCTCTTAAAAACAAACTCAATCATCTTAATGGAAAATCACCCCAAACTGTCCAAAACACGTTTCTAGAGTCTTCTAAAGTTATTATCAAGGCTGGAACTTGATCTCAAAACGCAAGTAAACTACCTATTCATAGCTTACTAACAAGACATGAAGCATTTATGCAATACTCCATCCTCAATCATAGAAAAATATCAAGAACACAAAATAATTAAATATGCACAACGCGTACCATTTGTAGGTTTTCTACCCGCTCTCTGTGGAAGACACGCCAAATACAATTCTGACACAGCATTCCCTGAGAAATAGTCCTACTATATTTAATCAATATTGGCTCAGCCATTCTGGAGATGAACTCTAAATTATGTTTTCTACCTGGTTACTATAAAAGTGACACGATTGGCAATGGTTCCACCCATAAACAATTATTGTGCAGCATCTCTTTCAAATTTCTACGACAAAGTTTGATCAAAATGGGGATAGCAATTGCGAAATGAATTTGTTAATTCACTTGAAGCCATATTGTTCGATCATCCCGAACAAAGATAGGGTGGAACATGCACTACGAAAATTACCTACCATATTAAAGCAAACTGGCTTAGCCGTGAAAATGAAGGTGAAAACTAAGTTTCTATGGAATCCACACCGTTGCTGGAAAATAATTTCGTACAATATCCGAATTGTTTGTCCCAAGTTTAATAAGATTTAGCTCTTATTGACATGGCTTCTATAGAAGTCACACAGTTGCTAGGGGAGCTACACTGCATATGAATCTGAATGAACATAATCTAAGAAATGTTGATATGGATTCATCACATCCGGGTCAGCAGTTTTTAAGTATCAGTATAAAACTAAGTGTTCCCCGCATGGTTTCTATGGCAGCCAAACAGTTGTGACAAGAGCAAAACAGACAAGACTTTAGTAAAGCATATCCTATGAAACATTCCTACCATGTTTAATCAAAACTGGCTCACCCGTTCAAGAGAAGCTGAAATTAGTAATGTCCAACCTGGTTTCTTAGAAGCTGCAATGTTGATAAGGAAGCCATTCCGGGCAAAGTGTTGATAATGTATGTTCTAAGAAATCCCTTAACATGTTTGATCATATTTAGCCCAATAACTCTGGCAAAGAGGTTGAAGATAAATTGCCCATGCAATTGCTATGTAAACCATACTGTTGATAGGGAGCTGTTCGCCTGGTTAAGTAACGAAAAATCGTTGCTGTTCAAGAAAATGCAGTTCCACTCCTCTCACCACGATCATATCCTTGGAGCTATTTGTTATACCCACTGTCATGTTAAATGAATGGTTACTTTTAAATTATCTCGTTTAATCGTCTCTTTAGTTTTCCTCTCCGAACTTTCACGTCCTTCGATGTTATATTTTTCTGCCAAATTAAAAATTCCACGAATAGCTCTTCAAGACATTTTCAAGTTAAAAATATTCTAGTTCTTGACTCTCTAGCGTAATTATATCTTGCTTTTCTAAAACTATAGATTGTTCTTTTCACTTCCCTCTCTATTTCAGTTATTCTAACAGGCCTAATATTTTATTTTTCAGTGCCTTTTTCTCCCATTTCCAATACTTCACTGACATCTACAGATATATAAAATTCATGTTTATATTTTAAATATCTTCTGTTCCTTATGGACACGGTTTAAACCAACGTCTATATTGTTACGACTCTATGGTCTTAAACTAACAGAAATGTGTGAAAACAAGGTTTGTAAAATTGAACAAATAATTTTTTCCCTAAAATAAAAAGTGAGATATTAAACAACTTGCAGTATGGTTAATGAAATCCTAAATAGTCCTTTAAATTTTATCACAAAAGTCCAAAAGTACGACTATATTTGGTATCACGATTTGTAGTTGTCTTACAGTCTGTACTGTAGTGTCACTGCACTTTACAAGCCCAATATATTGTTAGACGATTCATTGAAATATCACGATGGCGGGATTGTATTGTAATGTGTACATGGCAATTCTGCTAATAATCTCAGTGTGATCATCTTTTATCTTTATTGTTTATGTTAGCAAAAATCTGTTGGTAAACAATTTATACTGTCCACATAAAACATCACATTTGATCCGTGCTGAGTGTATTTATAGATTAATAGTGGACTACATTCGTTATTAGGTTAAAGGGATGTGTGTGACCAAACATAGAAATAAGCGTTTTACTGCTACGTCATATATTGATTTTCTCTTGCGATTCGAATGGCCCGGCACACATCCAGATCTTATGAGGTTTATTGGTTTTCTCTAAGCAACCTACATCAGTCATTGTGCAATCAGCTCAACAAAGGATCATGAAATAGGTATTTTATCCGGGGATTTAAATTGCAAACCCTGACTGTTAAGCTGGTTAAACTGTCTGATTGGTACAGAATCAGCACATGTTTATTACTAGCTAATTATAAAGCAAACTTTACATTAGTATGCTACCTTTGCTTGGAGCAACTGGGAATCTTATTTCTGAATAAACAAATGCTGCATTTATGAAGGTCCATAGATACACTAAGAGAAAACGATATTTTCTAGAATGTTTGGAAGTCAAATTAATACTTGCGCTTAACACTTGAACCAAGATTTCCACGCCTATTTTCAGTAGTTTTAAAGCATTACGTGCAATTCCACACCCTTTTCAATATAGATGAGAAGAATCCATACCCTTCTTTTCTTTAATCTATTTATTAATTCAAACGACTTACTGCCATGTGAACTCGTTTCGTCTTATAACGCACGTTTTTCTCGACAGTTTCAGATACACCATTTTTGGTAGTTTTATATACAGCATCCCCTCACTCTTTTGACAGTATCCTATACGTGACGGACAGCACAGGTAAAATAAATCAATATTTGTGTATGTTTACTGTTTTCAAAATTCTTTACGATTTGAACCTGAAGTATAGCACATTTACTCTGTTAGACGCCTAAAGGTGAGATTAAAAGTCATTTACCAGTGACCAAACTTCTTTAATAACCACCATGTCCAATTATAATAAAACTACAGTGCGAAAACCTGAATATATATATATATATATATATATATATATATATATATATATATATATATATATATATATATATATATATATATATATATTTCCTACTCCCACATCAAATGCATTCATTATTCCATCATCAATCGTTCCTAAACATGTTTCAGAAAGATCGTCATTTACGCCCTGGTGTGCACAATTTATGACGAGCATTATGTTGACCACGCAGAAGACGAACGAAAAAGAATGAACAATCCTAGAAGCCATATCACAAACATGTCAACATTTCTGTTATTATTATTATTATTATTATTATTATTATTATTATCTATTTCCATCACCTTCATTTGTAATGAAAATGCATTAATATGCATTAATATCTGGTCGTGGAAATTATATGAAGAATTCAAAGTTAGAATCGGAAAATAATGCAACGCTAGATAAGGCATTATAAGTAACCTGATCTCATTTACGTGGACACCTCATTCATGTGCCTCTGTATTGCATCCCAACTGGTTAGCCTTATGCATAGATAATAGTTTCCATTCAAGAAACTACTTATGCCATGGTTTGTTGCCTTTTCTTTAGCTTCGATCTTTTTCAGTAATTTCGATTTTAATGTTTTTCTTTTTGAAAATGTAAATATTAATTCTCCCATGTTAAACGGCCCTGCTTCTATTTGTGTCATTGTGAAACGTTTTATCTCGTGCCTTTGTAAGTACTACATTGAAGTGCACGAAGCGATACCTAAAGAAATACATCTGCACTGAATTGCAGGAAATGTATGCAGCATAAGACCTTTACATTAAGAGAAACATGTATCCTGCAATGTATACAACTACTAAATAACAATCTGTTCGATTTAGACATGGCTGTTTCCGCTTGTATGCACAGCATAGTAATTTATGTTCCTTAGAAAAGCTTTATGCATATCCATGGAACCCACTGGATCTGCACTTTTCCTTCCAAAGTGAACTTAAAGAGGCCATTACCCAACAATAAAATGAAAAAGGAATGCTTTGTAAAAATTTTAGAAATATTACCATTTACTTTGATTAACGTATGCATCGGATATAACAGACTGATTGCGCTAAACACGCGAATTTATTTGATTGGGTTTATAAGCTATATATATGTGAAAATAGCGTTATGATAAGTAAATTACAGAAAATGCAAGACAAGGAAAAAGGAAATTATCCCCTCCTGAACGGTAGACGGAATATCTACATTTAACACTATCACACGTGGGACAGAAATTTTTTTGTTACATACAAAGTAGTTTAAAAAGAATTGAGCCTAAGAGTACTTATATTACGAATCAACAATACCATCATTGTTACAATATATCACAGAGAAGACTAAACTTTGTGGAAGAAGGAGGAGTGGCCAGTCTGTGGCAGTTTTCATTTATCGACGTCGGGCCTATAGATGGATGGATAGACGCATACATAGAAGAAATGTACTTAAATCGTGCTATTTTGACTAAAGTGGTTCATTGTACTTTCATTTTTATCCATTATTCGCTAATTATTAACTTTTAGAGAATAACCTGCTAATGTTTTATGGAATTTCTATGTATTTTTTATCATGATAAAATTGAACTGAAAGTAAATTTATTAATTAATAAGGATTAAAATTGAATTACAGAGAGATGAGAACAGAAATTTCCTTTTAGATTTCAAATCGGTTCAAACAAGTAAAACTTCTAATATACGACAGACTTCAAAAATTAAAACTGATGAACAGAATAATATCCATGGCGTTTATTTTCAGATTTAATATAGGTTTTCGAAACACTGGTTTAAGCATTACTCATTTCTACAGGCGACATACAATTGTATCCATGACTTGCACAGTGTTCACCCAGTGCCCCGTTTTACCTATACCGGGCTAAAAACCCTTGCCTTTAATATATTATAATTTTCATTGGTCGCAAATTAGTGAAAAGAACTGCAGAGATATGAGAAGTTGTATTTTGATTCATAATAAAAGTCGTCGAAGCAATAAATCTTAAATTATGTGTGCTTATTAAAGACCACTTTTACTCTAGATTCTGCTCATTTAAAAGCAATTACATGCAATAAGGCAAGCAGGTATTAAAAAATTGCGTCATTACGTATACGTAACACAGATAGCTTGTATAAAAACAAAATATGGTTCGAAAATGAGGCGCAGTTTCAGGAAAACTCTTATCACACTGCATTAGTCTCCGCTCACTGGTGAGGTATATATACATGAAGTTCTTCATTGCCGTCTCGTAATTAAGCATTACGGCGAAGCACATTGCTGCACATAGCCTGAAAGAAAAGAACAATGCCTGTATTAAAAGTATATATATACCTTACTAATCTACTTATAGGGTAAATAATAACATCTACTTTTGGAAATTCTACTGTTTTACTTATCGGTATTACTGAACATTTAAAAGAAAGAATTTCTATTCAAAACTGTCCGTACTAAAATTGTATAGCCTAAAACCTACTTCTAAAATCTACTCAGTGTTTAAATATTCTATTAAAAGTACGTTAAAAGATTGAATTCTATTTAAAACTGAATTGATTATAGATTCTGATTACCGGTTTATAATATATCTTGTAGTTTTAATTAATTGTTGTATTATTGTTGTTGTTGTTGTTTTTATTATTATTATTATTATTATTATTATTATTATAGAATGGAAAGCATCACTAATTGAGTTTTTGTACACTTTCTTTAGCGCCTTTGTAGGAACCTCATACCGGTAAGCCAAAATCTATCCCCTACAGCATGTTACCACATGGATACCTCCACTTCGATGTGTAGTGAACTTTAACTCAACAGTTTAGGAGTAGACGCCCGCAGACGAACTGTACTATACACTTACATAGCCATGCATTTCTTTTCGGCTCCATATTGAAGGAATAAATATCAACTTCTCTGAATTATACGTACGCACACTGTTTTGGTCTCATGGATAACAAAGTAAACATACCGTTGCGGTAACAATTGTTCCAGGAGCACATCCGCACTCGGCGCCACAAATATCACACAAACTGTTGTTTTTTAGACTTGTGGGCAGGTAACTCTTTACTGTCCGTTTGTCTGTAAAAATTGTATAAGGAATTTAATAACAAGTTAGTATAGCCCTTCCTATGTCATGTGCAGTGTGCACGTATAGCCAGTAATGCGTGTGCATGAGACTGGAATGAACAGTCATCGTTGACTGGAAAACTGAGCGATATATTCGTCGTTAGCCCAAATCATCATCATCATCATCATCATCAAGTGAACCATAATAAAAGCAAATTTTTATTATTTGTTTATTTTTGGCGGGGGGGGGGGTTGTAGAGTAGAAAAGGGTGTCAGATTTTGTAGAACTGTTATTATCTTGTACAGTTTTTAGAACATGATATCAACCTTCCTTTTGAGTCAATGACATTGTACACTGCACAACTGCTTGTAACTGAAAGTCCTTTTAACATTTAAAGTAAATTGTTTTGGACAAGAAGCACAATCTTTATATTTAAATACACACTTACACACTCCGGACACCTATTAATATTCAAGCATAGATATTACGTTGTAATTATGCAGAATAGGATTGCTAATTAGCGTTCACGTTGTGTGCCTAAAAATAGGCTTCAATGTCCTCGTATAGAATTCGAATGAGACTAAATACAACTGAAACCTTGCTAAGTTATATGGTTGTAAATCATATCAAATATCAACATTTCGATTAAATTTAACTGATCCTTTCAGGGTCCTATTTTCATTCCAACTGCAAGAAGCTTAACTTCCAAAAGTATATTCAAATCTAACTAATATTCATCTAGAATATATGGAAGTCCAGCTTGGACGCTGATTGTTACGAACTAGATATATCGCTTATGCCACCAAATGTTTCCTCATTAAACCATATCTGTAAGTGGAACCGTTATCGAAAACTATTCGCTTATTTCCAGATGGAATAGTACAACGATCAATAATTATATTACCAGCGACTTACGTAGCATGTATTATGTTGATTACCTGGGTCATAGTAAGAATAGACGCGGACGGTGGCAGCCTGGACCTTGGCAACCAGAGACTCCCTTCTCATTGTTACGCCAATACAGATCTTCTCAGACGTCACCTTGTTGGAAAATTTAATTATCTGATTAAAAAGGGGTCTACAAACAGAGTCCGCTGCAGCGGGACATTAGCTGCCAGCTGAATAAAGATTATTGCCTGTTTTATCTCTAAATTCAGAAACACTCATCAGCTAAGTATCGTCGGATTTTAATAGACTTTAGTCTTGATAGACTAATATATCATCAATTTTCATTAATTCAACGGTTTTGAAGGACTTTAGCATATTTTAAAGATTCTCAACACTCAATTTTTCGACGGAAAAGTATCAACATGCAGGCAACGACAACATCTTCCTGATAAACCTGGCTAGTCAAGTTTTTTGACTAAACGTTTGTACATACATACATACATACATACATACATACATACATACACACATACATACATACATACATACATAATTTGAAGTTAAAATAGATAAGAGAGATACATGACCGTAAGGACTAAATATTGAAACAATGCATTCCAGGTGATAAGATAGAATACCTCATCAAAGTAGATGACCAAACGTCCAGAAGATTCTTCGATTCTCTTTATCTCCGATATCATTACTACGGATGATTTGTCTGCCGCAAAACCTGATGGTGCCCCGATATCCAGCAATACCATACCACTGTTGCCTGCCTCTGTCCAGCTGCAATTTGAACAGCACTGAATAAGTAATGTTAACTGATGCATTTTGGGAATATATTAATCTACACAAATACGTTGCTGAATACATGCTCATCTCTATTTGTTGCATGGTCTGGTTCATTCAAAATTCCACAACTTTACCCGATTAGATTGGAATGTGGGCTGATATCAGCACCATCAATGAAGGACTATGATGTATTGTGGATGATTATTTACTCGTCATTGTATAACTGTAATCATAGTTTAAGTCCTTAATACAAGATATTCATTATTAAAGGTCCTCTATAGAAGACAAACAAAGACATTCATCTTCCATACCGATTAACATTACCATTTCGTCAATTTTTATCACTTACCATCATTGTTATCATTCTCCTCATCAACGCTAACATTAGTTATCATTCAATTGCAGACGTCTTAAATGAATTCTTTGTTCTGAATATGTAATTATCCTACAAAACATCTACGAAAAACTTCATACAACCTTATTAAGGCCTTTTCAGTCCTCACATGGATCATCAACGTATTTCTTTTGAAAACATTATCCACACCATCTAAATAATGTATACATACCTTGTACAAGCCGTCAGAATAAAATTATTCTTTCTTTCCTCTGAGGTTTCGATAGTAAGCGTGAAACTTGGGGGTACCGACTCGCCCAACACATTGTAGAATACCCCAACCTGTTTAAATATAAACATTTCATTTCACAAGCTCACGGTGGCAGGAAAAAGCCCTATAATATTACTGTATTAGACTTGTAAATAGACGGTTGGTTTAGATTTTTCTTGCATTTTAGTCATTTTACTCGGTATAAATGAAATTCATCGCAAAACTCACACCAATCGAAACGATAATGTTCATTACACTTTTTTTAAGCCAATCGTAAAATTTTATTATATTAAGATACCATAAACACTAAACATATACATCTAAGCGTATATTACAAGCTAATCAGCAAACACAGATGCACATGCGTCAGTTGTATCAGAACTGTATTTAGAATTTAGAACAAAAGGACTGGACATTACAATTACATCAACATTGTTTACTGACTCCTGTCAGCAAGTGTGTCTGAACATATATGTATGCATGTCACAACTCACCTCCAAAAGACCCATTCCTGTTCCAGTCGCCGTTACACTTATCAGATCCGTAGTACCAGGGAACTGAAATCGAAACAAAATCCCCATCATGAAATAAAAATATGAATATTTTGGTGCTTTCGATGACACTTCATCTTCGCTAGCCAAGGTTCCGATAACCATCTTGGCAGATCGAACAGCTATATTAGTGCTTTGTACTAGCGTCATCTATAGGATTTCATGTGTTGCCTCCCTTAGTATGCAATTCGAACCAACCAATACCGTCGTGCATTGTACATCGGCCGAAAACGGTGGTGGCAATTGACCTAAAAAAGATGCTTTGTAAGTTTAACATCGAATGTCTGACTATGTACCAGAAGGAAGCCATTACATGTCTATTTGAGTGAAAAGTATTTGTGAAAACACGGACCGGCACATCCCATTCCAGTTGTGTGATCACCTCGTCTCGTTCACTTAGGAACGGTGTTCAGATTTCAACAACCTAATTTTGACTGGATGCGGTGACTTGCCGAAGCATCCAATGAAATTCGCAGACCCGAAACACATAAATATTTGCTCCATATGCCAAGGTGTAGATAGGGTTATCGGAACCTTGGCTAGCGAAAATAATGACACTTACCTTACACGCAGAATGGATGTCAATTCTGTATAGAAAGAATCATTCTCGGACCGAAGAAAGAAACAGGGAGAAATAGTAACAGATACTAAGTGCCTACACGTGATGCTTTCGAGATAATCTTTTGACTCGAAATCACTCTCAGGAGAGATTTTCCATCTGAATTACAACTCAAATGCAACTATAACTGCTTTTAAAATGACCTTGCACTTATTCTGTTTACTTTTCCAAGAAAGAAATTTTATATCGTTACGCCACATTATAGCATATGAAATTCATTGAACTTATCCTTGTTTCGAACGTTTTATTTACCTTTAATGCAATTTTTATGTGCGTTCAAAATGTGCAAGCGAAAGTAGTCACATTAATCGTTTTACACAGACTCAAAATTTGAACTTCATGTATTCTAATTTAAGAATAAAGGTTGCGTATGAAAAGCACAGTATGTATAACAACAATATTCATTGTCAGAATTAACTGAAGACACTTTGAAACAGTTTACATTCATTCTATGTCATGCATTATTGGATGCATAAAAGTAACTTGTAATCCCTTTGTTGCAAACGTTGTTAGTTACTCTCTGTTACTTGCTCTTCCCGATACAATGTACAATGCAAGTATGTAACTAGTTTATGTCGAGAAGTAGACTTTGTATTCCGCAGATACTATACTTAAAATCTTATCCAGTACATCAAAATAAATATGTAAGCTTACCTCTCTGAGTGTTAGGACATCATTGTTTTCCCTGTTGAGGGTCAAGTTCTCCATGGCAGCTCCCACTCGAAGGCTTACTCGGATATCAACAACTGGGGTGTAGGTCAAAGCCGCAAAACTGGACAAGCTTTGAATTGCAATGACAGTATCCTGTAACAGAGAAACATTCGGGTAACTTAATTTAATTTCAACCATCATTAGTTTCTACTATGCAAAAACATTAAATGTTTTCTAAGAAGCCACACTAATAACTGGACATTTTATTTAAAAGGCTGAATAATACATATTACGTCACCTTTCCCATAGAAATTCTTTATGTCAACTTTCAATACCGCATTCAGTTCTGTAATTAAAAAAACTTACAGTGTGTGTGTGTGTGTGTGTGTGTGTGTGTGTGTGTGTGTGTGTGTGTGTGTGTGAACAAAAACAGGAGTATGCATTATCATTATTCGATTGTTCCGGTATTTTTTATGGTATATTTATCTGCTTTTAGAAAGTATTACGATATCATTACTGTCTGTATTCCTAACGCATATAGGATACTTTCTGTATACGGGTATTATTTTAGTATTGTGTACATCGATTATAGTCATTAAAAAGCACAAGTACAAATCCTATTTAAGGTTATGCCCCACCCACCCCGGTCCCCGATTACATGATAGAAACTAATATACTTCATCACTTTTATTTTGATTCTGGATAATAGTTCAGCATCAATAATAATTATGTACATGGCATTCTATTGACCTTAAACAAAGACTTCAGAACTGTGAAATCTTGAAAATAAATTCTTTATCATAAAGACAATATTACCATTTTTTTAACCTTTGAAGGGCTATCTGAAGATAACTTTTCAGATGAACTATTTAAACCCGGCAAAATTATATAAAGCTGCCTGAGTTGACACAAATCCTCCATAGGGATTTCTCTGTCTAATGAGCTAC
>JAECUM010014451.1:0-16450 GCA_016617855.1 Megalonaias nervosa
AGATAGTCACAGGCCTAACAACAATCTGCAACAAGATATGGCAGACAGGAAAATGGCCCACCACATGGACTCAATCCTTGGTCATCGTGCTCCCCAAGAAAGGAAACCTACAGTTGTGCCAAAACTACAGAACCATCAGTTTGATCAGTCACCCAAGCAAAGTCATGCTGAAGATAATTCTCAACAGACTAAAGCCTCAAGCAGAGAAAATTATTGCTGAAGAGCAGGCAGGCTTCCGAGCAGGAAAGAGCACCACAGAACAAATCTTCAATCTCAGACTCCTTTGCGAGAAATACCTTTAGCATCAGCAGAATCTATACCACGTCTTTATAGATTTCGAAAAGGCCTTTGATAGGGTATGGCATGCTGCCTTATGGGCAACTATGAGGAAGTACAACATATGTGAGACAAGTATTCCTGAACAGTCGATGGTTCATTTTTCCATTGTGATAAAATATAAATAGCATTACGCCAAATTATAGATTAATTGTTTTAGAGATCCCTTTCAGTTTGGTTTTCCTAATTTTATAGTATCCTTCCAAATTTCCGAAATATTTGTTGGGAAGCCAGTTTTTGCCATTATCATCATCCTTTATTAAAAGGCGCCTCCTAATGCATGATAGTTTTATAAATGAGTGCAAGTGAATCATATTTAATTCCATTTCGTTAAAGGAAGCTATAAGAATATATTTTTTACCATATCTGTTTTGCCACCCAAATGAACTTGAAAACTAATTTATACAGTTCATTTTTTATGTGGGGTGGAAAACTTGCTAGAGCAACAGAAAGTTGAACAAAGATTAAAAAATCAAAGATTTTATCAAAGTAATTTTTCCAATAACGGATAAATTGCTTCTGCTCCACCAACCTAGCAATTTCTTTACTTCCTTCAACGATGTCGAATAATTAAGTTAATTCATATCCCCCAAATTCAAAGAGAAATATTCTCCACGTAATCTAAAATTGGACATTGATCAGTTAAGGACATATTTTTTATTAAAAAATTTTGTATTTCCGATCCACATAGCTATTTATTTAAACACATTGCAGTACAGGTCTGATACCATGGCAAATTCATTTACAATCTATATGGTTGTCCTCAAGGACAACAAAGAACTGTCTAATCACAACAAAGAGTCATTACAGTACTGTCCTAATTCGAGCACCATCTCATTATAGAAAATGCATGTAATATTTGTGTTCTTTCTGAGGTCTGTTGCGAGAAATTTAATTCTTATAATAACAAGAAGAGTGCTAAAGTTTCTCCCTGCCGACAACTTTACTCTTTATTAAAGAGTGAAGTAAAACGTATTTCATTAATGACACAAGTTTTTGTTTTATTGCAGAATACACTGAACCACTGTCAAATAGATTCCCCAAAATTTAAAGATTTCATGGTATTTTCCTGAAAGTCTCATACAACCGAGACAAAATCGTTTTTGAAGACTATCAGTAAGAGAAAACCTAATTCAATTTTTCCAGAATATATTTCATTGTGTCATAACAAATTCTGGTATCTTCACCAACGAATCTCCCTTTCATAAATCCCTTCTAACTGACAGTAATAATAAAATTGATGTCGTTCTTGACTCTAGAAAGCGATCGATGCCGAAGCAATATTGTAATTCACATTAAATATTATTTTTAATGAATTTTCTGTCTTTGTCTTCATTTGGAATTTAACTAATGATTCCGTGAGACTGAAATTCTGAAGAATGTTGCATATTATATCCAGCATGTAGAGACCTTATGAGACAGCCGCCAAGATTCTTCCCAAATAATTTGAAGAATTCAATAGTAAATCCACCGAAACCAGGGCTAGTTTCATTATTCATATTTTGCAATGCTAAACCACATTTCTTAAAAGTTAAACTTCTTTGAAACTCTTAAAGGTTGTATCATGATAAAAGTTGTTACGAGTTGTAAATTATCTTTATTATAAGTTTATGTATATTTTTCTTAACAAAATCCTTTCTGGTGATTCAGTATCTCTTTTTGACCTGTTACCTTTGTTCCATCTTCCGGAAATAACCATTTTATTGTTTTGTTTATGAAATGTTTCTTTTCAAGTTTAAGGAAATATTTTTCTTTTTTCACCAGACTCATGCCACTTTGCTTTTGATCTTAACATTACACCATACCCCTCCTTGTTCTCATTTCATCTATATCTGCTTGTTTCTATTCTGTTCTTTCATAGCAGTGGATTATATTATTGCGAATCACTTAAGTATGTAAGGTCTGTATTTCAGTTTTAATTTTCTTTAAATTATGTTTTTCCTGTTTAGCCTTAACTTGAACATGACTAATCGATTAAGATCTTACATTAATTTAAAGGGTTGAAAAAAAAATTGATCGCTACAAGTTAACTTCACCTGAAGTGGATTTTTCTTATCGGCTTGACAATAGTATTCTTCTACTGTGATAGATATACATCGTTTTACAAACTGAATATATTCATGTTACTTTGATAGCTTTGAAATGAATTTCAATTACCCAGGACCTCTAGGTACTGCGGATATCGATAAATTTAGAGCTATTGCAGATCGATCTGTTTTATAGCCAGGAATAATAGAAGAGTCAGTACAATTTGAAAGTATGTTCTAGGAGATTAAACGAAACAGTCCAGTCTACTCTCTGTCTCAGGGTTTGCCTGTCGGCAGGTAAATATTCTACTGACTGTTGTCCATGGATCCAGTAAGTCAAGTTGATTCTTGGTGTCTTAGACTGCTGCTAAGGCCAAGGAGTCCTTTTCATGCAGGATGTTATAAGAGTCAAACACAATGTCATGAACAATATTCCACTCACCACAAATAATAACAGAGTACTTGTTAAAATTTATAATATCCTCTTTCAAACTCCTAAACATATCTCAGTACTATCATTATTATAACCGTATAGATTGACTTGCGCAAATCGTCTCAGTCCATTAACTGAAACATATAACAGTATGTATCTGCCCTGACCATCACATCTTTTTCTACTAATATATAATTCAAAGTTATTTCTAAACATGACATCAATACATGCACTATTGGCGCAGATTAATGGCTAAAAATACACATGTAATCCCATTCAACCTCCTCAATAATTTCAATCGCATCTGTAACATGTGTCTTCTGTAGATATAACAGATTAATTCTTTCGTTTTACCTAGTAGGAAATAAATCTTCTTCTCAAAATAGAACAGTTTATACACCTTACATTTATTTATAAATCTGCGTATATATTATTAACTCTGCTTTTGAGTAGAACTTCCACAAAACTTATATAACTATGCATTACACAACCAATTTCATAAAAATCACTCAGTTACGCCTTCAGATAAACTCTTATACGCGATCCAGTATTTTGCTCCCGTTTGCCTCATATTCCCCCGAAGTCTCTTCCAGGCTGCATTAAGGCTAATCAATTCTCTCTCTCTTCCCACTCGCAAGTTTGCTCTCTTCTTCTGCACCTATGCCCTCTTAATCTTCTTCGTATTTTCAATGATTAATTCTATCGTTAAGGCTTTTGCTTTTTTAAGGGAAATAATCGCCGTCTTCAAGTGCCGGGGAATGGGGTAAGACTGCATCTCCTTTATCCTGCCCAGCATCTGTTCTGCTCTATCCAAGAGTGTCATAGCTGTACGATATCCAGGCTGGGTAGTTCTCAGCAAGTGCTTGACTACAGCTCAGCGTCCTCTCTTTCTGTAGGAGTCAATCGTCTCATCAATATCCATTTTCCATCCTTCTTTTCTCATTCTCCTCTTTCGCTTTGGAACTTTTCCTTAACATACTTTCGACAAAGTTGTTTGCTATTCTAAGACAAATGCTTAGTTTCTTCTCCAATGAAATGGTAGAAGCATGGACATGATGGACACAAGCTCTGATCTGTTACAGGTACGTGAAAGTAAATTTTCTCTTAGAGAAAGAAATATAGATTGACACAAAGAATGTGAAAAGGCATTTTCGAACGAATTTTGTCGTAACAACAAAACAACAAGAAAACACCATTTTTGCAAATTAACATTTTATAATCATCCCTGCAGACTGAAATATAGACTATAAAGAGGAAGTATTAGGGTACGTCTTATTACCTCAATTTACAAATGCAAAAACTGTGAAATATGAACTTATTTACAAGATTAATAACGCTATGGAGTCAGACTAGACTGTCAGTGATCTAATAAAAACATTTTGTCACTAATGTACATTACATTTCTCCCCTAAGGAACATAGACAGCCATAATTTTCATACAATGATCTTTATGTGTTATCATCGTTTCTAGAGTATTCACAATAAAATAAGTTACTAAATGTTCTAAGGGTTATCCAGGACTACGGTGTTGAATACAATACACACAATATTGTCGACAACCACTACCACTTGCAATCTAAATTAACTGAATTGAGTAGATGGAGCATTTCTTCTCAAACCATCTTGAAGAGTAGGTAATGCATAAGAATCAAAATATTCCACATTTTGGTCGCTGAGAAATTGATGGCTGTCAAAAGGATACGTGGACGACGACTGTCGTCTCTGTTGATGACGGAGGCTTGAAGGCATATTGGTGTTTGATAAGGAAGTTCATCGTTAGCATTCACCACTGGATTTCAAGACACTGTGTACGAACTGTGAGTCAGAAGGTAATGAAGGTCCCAGGTATTCTTTATTTTCTGTTCAATGGTAATGATAGACCTTCTGTTCACACTTGAACCCATCTTGAAAATATCTGTTAAGTAAGTCGATTAACGGGCAGTCTCCATATTACATTGCAAGGGAGCTTCGATACGTTTACAAAGAAGTCAGTAGAGGTAAGGAATGGTCATGCATGTTTTCATACCACTTTTACAAAATCACCTCTTCTGACATGAAAATAAATTCATCGCCCAATTACTCTCCCAACTCATTATCTGAATTCATCAACACACCTTTTTTGTCGTGATATTTCTGACTAGGGTGATTGACAGTCATGATAATTGTCTATGGCTAACCTGTAATGTCCAACTTTAGGTAAGACTTCCACACTTTGCACGTAGTGTTTAACTTCATTGAGTTTCTTGTTGTGCTCGATAGCATTAGCCATTCAATGGATCACGATACCATTTCGATTCATACTCAGGCTTACATGCACACTAAAAAAAACCAACAAAAAACATGTCTTGCAACTACAAAAGTAAGCCATCAATCATTTCTAAAATAGTCTCTTGTTTGATTTTACTCGATGATAGTTAAATCCAGCATTTTGAACATCGTCATCTTCTGTCAACTTTATATCGCTGAACGTGTCCACAAAGTCAAATATTCGTACCCCGAAAGAAATCCAAATGAGTGTTGGCTTCTTTTTTTCGGACCACAAGAGGTCAATACTGCTGTTGACTAGTACGATGAAAGTTTTATTACAAATCCTCTTTGATGAATAATACGTTCATGAAGTTGTTGACGGGAGATGCTCTTGTATCATCTTCTTAATTGTTGCTGTCCGTTTTGAAATATTTATTATTCAGGTACAAGCGCATTTATTTACATGGATGTAATCTTTGGTTCGTCATGTCATTAATATTTGATAGGTGCTGATGTGGTCAAGGATGACACTGGATGAAATTCTACTCACTGGGACTCGTGATCGTCATTAGTGTCCATGGCATGAGACATGGTTCCAGTTCTGACTTGGAACATTCTCAAGATTTTTGAATGAGTCGTTTATCTTTGTTTTAGTTAGTAATAATAAACGTACGATTTTATGACAGTTGTGTTTCGTTTCTTATTCTTGACATCGCAATGGCTTTCAATATCTCCTTCCGCGTTGTTTATTGTGTGACGTATATCATTGGCCAGACGTATCAGGAGAATTTACACGATTGTAAGGCACCCTAGTAAGTCTTTCCCATTTTGAATCCATACATTTGCCCTACTTTCAACAAGGCTTGCTTGGGGCATTGTTGGACAAATGAGTTCGTTTTGAATAATATATTTAGCTTGTGTCAAAACTGCATTTTTAAGCATGCAATCCTAGAGTAACCATCAGTTTTATGGCGGGTGATGCTCCGTACGAAAAGACGATAAAATCATATCTCCTAAAACATAACCTTTTCGTCAAGTGACTGATTGGTACACTGGATAAATCTGTTACAATTCACAGAAGTATCGTGTTCCAAATGACTAGTGTGACATGGCTTTTCCTTTTGATAATATAATATTGTGTCCAAGATCTCCATTTATACTAATATTGACACTGTCAAAATGTCATTTACTGACATGCATATACTGAGGATGTACAAATTCTCATTGAACGTAAATCGTATATCTTCCTTCGTCGTAAACAGCTGTGGTAGTATCTACTTTGAAAGGAATTACTCTACAGGAATTTGTATGTTATAGGTTTTCAACTATGGATTGTCTGATGATGGTTGTTTGCTACCGTAACAGACATAATCAGTTTGTTCATCTTCTGTTGAACTTGTATGTTGACGACGATACTGTTTTGACCTCCGTTGATATTGATGACCTTAATAGGATAAATGACTTCGCAAAAGCTACTTCCCAATAAGCTTCGTTATCTAATTATATGGTTGAGGTTATTTGGCTGTAAAACAACATAAAGTATTGTTGGGAAACACATCCACAGAAAGGTCACTAGGTAATTTTTAATAAAACGGGTTATTCATTGTTCAAAACAGAAGCAAGGAAATACTTATGCCCTTCTTTGCATTTATACAATATTTGCAAGGACTAGTTAAATATATTTCTGTTGTGTATAACTTGACATTCGTTATTGTTTTCATAACGATACCATTTATGGGTAGCTCTATGTCCTTTCCAACATATATGGCTGGTTAGATCGTTTGTCGCAGGCCCCTCAATTCATTTCAGTACCCGAAGGTTTAATACAGTTTACTAAAGGTAGTTATAATAATTAGATTGTATTTTTGATTAGTACAATGCATAAACGGCTTACAATCGCTTCGCTGGCGCCCTTCGTGCATTCTCTGATCATGTGTAGAGGTCTTGGCCGTATCAGAATTTTATTACTTTTTAATCAATGACTCCCTTTTTATATCTTGTTTGTTACTTCGTTATTATATCACCTACGTTTAGCCGATAACGAGAAAAAAACATATTATGTTCTTTCAATGAAGCCAGTAAAAGGCGGATAACGAGAAAAGACTATTATCTTCTGGCAAAGAAGCCAGTAAAAGGCAAATAACGACAAAAGACTATTATCTTCTGGCAAAGAAGCCAGTGAAGGCAGCAGAACATATAGCGTGATATTTAATCACACTGTTCAAAAAATAAAAAGCATGCATAGTATGACTCGTAGATATTTGTTAGTGTTGTTATTGCAATCTTTCTGCACAAATGAAGCCGAGGTTGTTTTGTTTTTTGTCTTCTCAGAGCTAGGGAAAAGGATAGTTTCATGCCAAACAAATAATAAATAAATTAATAAACCCACTATCTCCCTTACCTATTTATTCCCTTCCCCCATTACATGCACACACCGTGATAGGTGTTCTCTTCTGGGTATTGGAAAGAACGACTTTGATATGGCATACGGATACGTGGAGGCAAACGGGTTATCACGCCATATCAAACTGAGTTGTTTCCTCCGACTCAAAGAAAATACAAATGAGATTTCACATTGATTACATAATTCCTATTTTGTTTTTTCCAAATATTTTAGCTGTACTGTATGAATGAATTTCACAACATAGGATCCGTACAAGCTTTTCTCGAAACATCCACTCTCTGACATCAGTTTAAGAAACTATGCAGTCTCAGTCTGTGAGTCATCCTTATCTTAAGCCAGATGAAACTGCAAGATTCAATGTGTATATCGGAGGAAGAAACTAGTTTGATGTGACGTAGGCCGAGAAGTATTCATCAGCCATTTCAAACAGCTCAAATCAAAACTAGAATGTTGTTATATATATATATATATATATATATATATATATATATATATATATATATATATATATATATATATATATATATATATATGTTATATACTCATTCTCTTTCAATTTAGTTCGATTCACTGCGTCTAAATAATATTTTCTCGCATGCATCAGAGAAGACACAAAAGTAGTTCAACCAGGCTATGCGATACGAAAATATGAATTGAATGCCTGTATCGAACGCCTGATCAACCAAGTAAGATTAAATCGGCACATGATGAAAAGGAATAGCCAATTTCATTGTTTTATTTGCTAAACAGAAGTTTATTCCTTTGTTATGATATCATATTGTACGCCCAGGAAACAATCCAAAATCAAAAAAGTAATAAAACATTTAAGGGAGGAAATAGGATTAGCCGAAAGATAACTGGAGACCGAAAATCTTTGCTTGAGGCATGGGATATAAGAGACAATGCGGTTTACTAAATATTTTCGTCTCCTTCTCTAAACTTTTGGATGATGATACTGTCGTCAATAAAACGAATATGATTATACTGTTTGAAACAGTTCATTAGTTTTCGCTCTTTACATATCTAAGACACACTCTTTACATATATAAAACACTCTTTGAATATCTAAGACACACTTTTTGAATATCTAAAACACGTTATTTGCATATCTAAAACACCCTCTGTACATATCTAAAACGCCATATTTTCAAATCTGAACACCCTAAAATACCCCATAAATGTTAGGAATATTGTTTTTTCTGTTTGCATATTTTAATTCCCTCTTTACATATCTAAAACACCATCTTTATCAGATCTAAAACACCATATTTGCATAGCTAAACACCCATAATGTTAGGAATATGGATTTGCCTCTTTGCATATCTAGGAATGTGAAACCGATGGTACTGAAATGCTGTTCTGAATTTTGAACATATCACAATAATCTCTTAGGAACAAAAAACAACTAGTTCAAAGGGTCTTGTGCGTATGTATTATTTATACGTGATAAAATAATGCATATTGTCATTCACGTAACCAATGAAATACTTTAAATTGGTGAGAAAATTGTACCTATAATAAAGAACGTGACAACATTTTAAAGCTGTGAGTTTGACAAACAAATTCCATGACGTTATATTTCTGTTTGGTTAGTTTTTAATTTATGATCTCCCGTGTTTTACTTCCACCTTTTCAGCAAGTCTTTGTCTTTCAACCCAATTTGGTTTTCCGATGCCTGTGGATAGCTGAGTGGACTCAAATTCAATATATCATTTCTCACTAGCTTCTAAGTGGAATCAATTCAATATATCATTTCTCACTAGCTTCTAATTTGATCAGCTGATTCTACAAAACATTCTCACTCAGACATGCGCAATGACTTTTCTCGATTTTGAATTACTACGAAAACATGTTCATTGTCCTTGGTGGTAAGATACTTCATTTTGTAGGCCGTGTAAAGATACAAACGCAGTCAGCCTCAGTACATGATTCGGTTAACTAAACATTTATGTTCATGTTTATGGCAATATAAGAAGTCTCATATTTAAACTACCTTTCTCTTGACGTTCTGCGCTTCGTTTACTGAAATTATCTTTTCTCCTTAACTAGTCCGACATTTTCGTCTGGGCTAGAATAAATATAATCCAATATGATCATTTGAAGTGAAGCTTTTAGGTTTGTATATTCCAAAATGTCAAGCAATCTTGACAAACAAATCCGGTTTGATTTAGGAAGTCTGATTACTCAAGTGCTTAAATGCACATTCTGACAAGTACAAAGATTTTAGTTTCATGAAAAAATAGCTATTGATGATTAGAGTATTAAACCTTACACATGAATGTCATTAAGTTTACCTTTTTAGACAAGAGAAACTATTATCTTTAAAAAATCAAAATAAAACAGACGTTTCGAAATATGGATGCTTCTTGGCAGCACTTGAATCTACAGCATTTTATAAAAGTTTTGAGCAACATTCGGGTTCATAAATAACTGGCACTTGTACAGCCCTGGTAGATTCAGAAATCGTGAAAGTTTACTTTTTGTGTCATAACCCGGCTCCTATTTGTTTGGAACAACCTATAGAGAGTCAATCCGAATATGTGTTGCTCGGAGCTATGCAATTGGTAACGGAAGCACTCCAGTTTTTATATCTTGATGCTATAGGGGAATGAAATCCAGTTTTTATATGATGATACCAAATAGGAATGCACTAATTAAAAGCTTAATTGGGAAATAGATTATGTTTAATATTATCATCTTAAAGGTTTTGTTAAATTTGTAGTCTTATTCAGTACAACAATCTATTTTGTTCATAAAATGTATATAAATGAACGAAGAAGAGGAAATAAGTACAATGAACAGCTTTTCATGTATATATCTACCAATTTATATATGTCGCAATGTTTGCATCAACAAAACGTTTTTTAATTGGAATCTTTTTAAATTAAGAAATTGGCGAAGCAAACAAAACAGTTTTAGTCCAATAACACACAACATTTTTTTATGAATAAACGTTTAAAAGTAAGGTCTAAACTGTTCATAGATTTATCATTTTCTTTTGTTTTGTTTACTAGATATACAATATTAGATACGATAGAACATACGTGATCATGCACAAAGTCAATATCCTTGTCATGCGAAGATATATCTTACCTACGTGTATACCGTCATTATGTTTTATTGGCAGATCTACGTAACTAACAACAGCAAAGACTTATATCCAGTAAATTGAAGGAGTAAAAGCTGCTTTTGCTCCAGACGCGTTGTCACTGCCATTTTAGAATAATGTCATTAATTGAATTAAGAATCTGTCTTTCTGGCTTATTGTTATGTAGGCTTATTTTGAAACATTACCAGCTTGTCATGTATGATAACGAAGACAGACCTTTTCTATAAGCATTCCACGGTAGGATCGATACTCACACCATAGTTTCTCTACAACTACTTCTCAGACTTCAAACAACGTCTTTAACTATTGGACAACAGCAAGTATAAATCTGTTCCACGATATTGCAATCACAGTACGGATAGCCAGTCTTCATATTTAACTTTCTCAGTATATACTGAATTAAACCATAAGTTCCTCCCCACACCAGTTTATAAGATGTATTCGTAAAATTAGACAGGTCTAAACAAAGCAAAAGATCTTCCACTGATAAATCTGGCTTTCATATTCTATATACTCTGTGTCTGTTCCTGCTATTCGAATATATATTCCGATTATGTGGATGTTCATCTTTACATTTAGTAGTTAACAGAATCGTAAAGGTCTCCTTACTCCACACTCCTTGGATAAACGATGCCTCACCAAAACCATGCCTCATCAAAACCAAACCTCAGTAAAGCAAAATGTCTTAACGTTATGAGCCCAATTTGTAGAGCTACTGTTGGTACCCAGAGTTGCATTTTATAACAACCGATTATCTGATATTTCACATAATTCCAACTAAAATTTGTTATGTCTGAGTATTTACCGATTTAAGAGAGTTATGGATTAATTCTCTACGCACCAAATAGGATTTGATATGTCTGACTGAATGACATGTTTACTAAAATTATCATGCATTCTTTCTAAGTACGAGGCTTCACGTAGGCTCCATACTTTGGAAGCATAAGATATACAAGGTAAACGTTTAGTGTACATATTTTAAAAAATAATATATTTACTGATAATAAAGTTAAATTTCAGCTTTTAACAAATCTGCTACTAAATTTTTAATGAAACAATATTCCACCTGAAAATTCATAAAGCACTACTTTGGTTATGTGTTACGAACAAATGTCACAAGTACTGGCCGTTGTGATGATTTGCATTGAGCATATGTGCCCTTTCCACTGAAATAGTTTTATCGTCCATATTCTGGTCACATGCAAATTTTCTTGTCTGTTGCTTCCGATGTATCATTACCTAATTCTTCAAGCCAACACACTATTACATTATCCGTGTGGGATTCAGCTTCCTGTACTTATATTTGCTCTTCATTTCCTTTTCCTTTTGCCCAGATATCACCGCAACGTTCTTCAAGTCAGCTGCATTTTCTTGAATTCACGATTTTCCTTCCTAAGCCTCTTGCTGGCTCGGTACGGGTCATCCATGCGACTCGATAAATGTCATCCAAGTGACTCGGTAAAGGTCATCCATCGAATCACAGTCGTGTCATTTGCCGTTTGTTGATTTGACCTATTTTCTTATATGTAAATTAACTTGATATGGCAGACAGGAGAATGACCCACCACATGGACTCAATCCTTGGTCATCGAGCTCCCCAAGAAAGGAAACCTACAGCTATGCCAAAACTACAGAACCATCAGTAAGATCAGTCACCCAAGCAAAGTCATGCTGAAGATAATTCTCAACAGACTAAAGCCTCAAGCAGAGAACATTATTGCTGAAGAGCAGGCAGGCTTCCGAGCAGGAAAGAGCACCACAGAACAAATCTTCAGTCTCAGACTCCTTTGCAAGAAATACCTTTAGCATCAGCAGAATCTATACCACGTCTTTATAGATTTCGAAAAGGCCTTTGATAGGGTATGGCATGCAGCCTTATGGGCAACTATGAGGAAGTACAACATCAGCTCAAACTTGGTGCAGGTTGTTGAGAACCTCTATGACAAAGCGACCAGTGCAGTCCTCATCAATGGCAGCAGAGGAGATTGCTTTCGAACAAGAGTTGGAGTCAGACAGGGATGTATACTGTCACCTACACTCTTCAACATTTTCCTGGAAATGATAATGGAGGATGCCTTGCATCACCACAAGAGCACTGTCAGCATCGGAGGAAGAACAATCACCAACCTTTGCTTCCCAGATGATATTGATGGTTTAGCAGGAGATGAAAAAGAACTGGCTGACTTGGTTGAGCGCCTCGACACATCCTCCACAGCATACGGTATGGAGATTATAGCCGAAAAAACCAACCTGATGACAAACAACACCATTGGCATCAGTACAGAAATAAAGATTAGTTGACAGAAGCTGGAAAGAGTCACAAGCTTCAAGTATTTGGGATCAATTATCACAGATGAGGGCTCCAAACCAGAACTACTTTGCAGGATTCCCCAGACAACAGTAACAATTACAAGGCTGAGACCAATATTGAAGATGCCAACATCGCTCTTGGTTCCAAAAGAAGGTCGATGCGCTCGATTGTCATATCTATCCTTTTGTATGCTTGTGAAACATGGATGCCCACATCAGATCTACAAAGAAGGATTCAAACCTTTGAAATGAGATGCTACCGCAAGATCTTGGGCATCTCATACATTGACCATGTAACCAACGAAGAAGTCCACAACAGGATCCAACGAGCTATTGGATCCTATGAAGACCTCTCAACCACTGTGAAAAAGCGCAAACTGAAGTGGCACGGTCATGGCTCAGTATCATCTTGGCTGTCAAAAATAATCTTCTAAGGTACAGTGCGAGGGTGCAGAAGAAGAGACAGACAGAAATAGAGTTGGGAAGACAACATTAAGGAGTGGACAGGCATGGGATTTGGAGATTCCCAAAGAGCAGTAGAGAACAGGGAAAGATGGAGAGAATTAGTTGCAAAGTCAACTGTGGTGTCCCAACGACCTCTAGGGTTAAGGGATTGATGATGATGATGATGATGATGATGATGATGATGATGATGATGATGAAATTAACTTGCGTGCTATCAACATCTGTACTCCATTTTCATCGGCATAACATGGTTAATATAGTTTTGGAATGAAGTTAAATCATCCAAAAATATTGTTCTACGTCTCGTGGAACTACTTAAACAGTTCTTTGTTCCAAAGACAGAACTTTAAACATCTATTCTTTAGAACAACATTAAAGCCACAAAGCGACACAATTACTTTTTCGTCGTGTTGGCGCCTTGTCGCTCTAATTTTCTCTCACTGTTATTTGTAGCTTTGTTGCTCTGTCACCCGGTGGCATATACGATTAGTTACGGTATTGCATTGTCATTTTGTCGCGTTTGGGCGTTGGCACTATGTTGCTTTATCTCATCAGCACATTGCGATTGATATGCATAAGACATGTCGACCTTTAATGTGATGCGAATGCCGAAAGAATATAACCATGATAATAAATAGGCAAAGAAGAATGATAATAAGCTCCATATTTTCACTTCGATCACCAATCGAAGATTTCAAAACTAGAGAATCTCAAATGGGTAATGATTTAATATCGAAATTATTAAACCAGTTGAATAATGTCTAGCTTGGAGAGAAAAAAGAAGAAATAATTTCGTTCATTCTGACACAAGCTGCACCTTTCTTTTATTGCGCGTCAAGAATAGTCCCTTCCTGTGGTAGAATTTTATAACATGAATAAATAGATTTGTGTTATAATGATATCATATAGATTGACTATGGTTCGGTTCGAGCGAGAGTTAGATGAATAATACATAACAGCAGAAGTGTGTCAGTTTCACTACTAATTATTCCAGTTTCTGGATATTAATGTGAAGGGATAAATATGGAAGCTAATATTCCAGAGTGGCTGTAACGTGTTTGTGACTTGATATGCAATGTTCGATTTTTTGGAAAGGTAGACTACATTAGACACAGACAAATTTTATTTAGAATCAAAACAGCATTTATTACGACTCTGTAACAAAAACGAGAGAAAACCAACAAGTTAACGGAAACTTTAATCCTGAAAGTTCTACCCGTTTGAAATTTGGAACTGCTCGTAGCTAATATTAGCCTGAAATAGTGTTCCTAAAAAAAGTGCTGAGTAGAAAAGATACTGACAAAAGAGTTATACGAGATAAGGAATACTCGTCAGCTGTACAAGTAGCATTTTCTAAAGTTTCAGCCTTATGCTCATCACAGTAAGTCTCAACGCCACTATTGATGCAATTCTTGAACTCTTCAACTAATTAATATGAGTTGTCTGAGATTTTCGTAACCTTGACCAACTTTCATGGCTAAGGACCACCCGTCAAATAATTGCTCTTTTTCTCTTGAAAATTAGAAATGGGTTTGTCCACTTTCGTTTTCAAGGTGCTTAAACATTTGTCGATAAACCTCAGGTACCAGCTCATAACCATTCATATAGATTCCTTAAACAGATCGTAATCAGCACATTGTTGTACTGACAGGGAAGTGTAGGTATCACGAGCTTTGACAAAAAGTGGAATTTTAGTAATAACAGTGTGCAGTGTTTACTTGCCCTTTTTCAAATTTTCAACAATTTTCTTAAAATGAAGAAGTATTGATTTACTTCTTTTTCTTGAAGGGGGAGGGGGGTACTAATTTTATATTTCGTTTAACATCAAAACCTGAATTTGTTTGTAAAGTGGGGATTGCTTTCTATTTGTTACCTATAATAATCTAAATCGAAATCCCCTCTCTTCTTTTTCCATGTCTCTATAAATTTCTCTCTCTTCTTTTTCTCTTTGCGTTTGGATTAGCCTTTGCCTATATTTTCATTATCTTTCTTTTTCTGTTTCGTTTTTCTGAAGCTGAAGCTTTCTTAACTGTCTTTCATTCTTGTAGTTTAATTTTAATTCCATAACTTGAAAGTTAAAGTCAGATGGAAAGTATTAATCAAACCCAAAGCACTTTTATCCGAACTTTCTTTCGCCCCAAATACTGGACCCAAATAGCTTTTACTTTTGCTTCGTTAAGGAAACCTTCGCCACAGAAAGATCATCCTTTCTGGCAAGTTGGAGCAATTCATCCTCTTTCAAGGAGTCTAACCGCAAGTTCTCCAATTTAAATGACATTGTAAAAGCGTGTTGATTTCACTGAAGATTTCTAAAATGTGAAATAATACCTGGCACCCAAAAATTTCAAAAACAAATTTTCCAGGATATTTTAGAGAAATTCGTATCTCCCTCCCCCATTGTCTGTTATGATTCTATGATCTTTAACAAAGTAAAAGAAAAGAGCAAAAGCCAACAAGTTTTGTAAAATTCAACAAACAATCTTAAATATAAAATAAAATTGTAAAATAATAACTTACGGTATTGCGTATTAAATACCAAATAATCCTAAAATTTCTAACATAAGTCCTAATGATTACAGTTCTGAATAAACTCTGGTGGCATTCCAAAATAAATCCAGTGCTAGAAATGTTGTGTGCCTATGATGACCTGAATAGTAATGATGTTCCAACAGTCTTTTGCTGAATCACAATAATGATGTCCAAGAATATATCCCTTTTTGAATTTTGCCACAAATCCAAGTTTCTATTCCAAGAATATTATTTTGGAAGAGCGCATTGTATTTCCAGTGAATAAATAGTTTGAATTTAAAAAATTCCAGCTTAAATGAAATACTGGACACAATAAAAAGACTCATTTCTGCTTTAAGTGTTATTGAAAGAATACATAATTTTCCCAATGAACAAGATTTTTATACTTCTCTACCTGATCAAGGTCACAATTAACAATTTCAACAAAACAAACTTTTACTTAATGAAAAATTTCATTGTAGAACTTTCCAAATGTTTACAAGATAAAATCTTAGTTATTATTAGGTATGTTACTAAAATTATAATAAATAAGAAGGTAAACACCATGTCCTTGACTCAGACCAAGATAATAATCCTAATATTTATCCTTC
>JAECUM010014452.1:0-41202 GCA_016617855.1 Megalonaias nervosa
ATATATATATATATATATATATATAATTGTTATGATGATGCATATCATTTATAACGTTACGTAATGACGCAATTGTTATTTTAAAATATAAAGACGTCATCCGTTTCTTTCAAAACATTTTGTGCCTGAAGAAGCATGTATTAAATGCGAAACTTATTGCACAGAATTATCGGCGTTTGTGTTGTTGTTTTTTTTTAATCCCAATTCTACACTTCCTTTGGAACACTTATCGGATCAGGCAGCTCCAGCACATCATCGCAGGATGAGCTCGATAAGAAAGTCAATCGTGCCGGACTCCATGCAGGGAAATCTTAATACGAGTGGTGATATATGGCACGCCAAATAGTTCAAAATGGATGAGCTGTAGGGTGAGCTTGGAGATCGTAGGTTAAGATGGACCAATCGTAATGTGAGCTTGGAGAGATCGTAGGGTGAGCTGAAGTAATTGTAGGTGAACTGGAGCAAATTTATGGTGAGCTGGGGTAATCGTAGGGTGAACTTGGAGCAAGTGAAGGGTGAGCTTGGAGAGATCGTAGGGTGAGCTGAAGTAATCGTAAGGAGAGTGGGAGTAATCGTAGGGTGAACTTGAAGAGATCATAGGGTGAGCTGAATAAATCACTTTGAAATATAAAAACGTTACTATGAGCAGCCGTCACCGCCAAAATTACATTAATCAAATGATGTAGTATAAAATCAAATGATTTAATCCAGGAAATGAAATGATAAATCCAGATTCCAAATGATGTGGTGTCACATGAAATGATTTAACGAACAAAACCGAATGATGAATTTAGATTCTAAATGACGTGATATTACATGAAATGATGTAGTGTGAAATGAAATGATTTAACCCAACAAATGGAATGATGAATTCAGACTCCAAATGATGTTGTGTGATATGAAATGATGTAGCATGAAATGAAATGATTGAACCCCAAAAATGAAATGATGAATTCAGATTCCAAATGACGTGGTATTAAATGAAATGACTTAGTATAAAATTCAATGGTTTAAAGAACAAAACAAAATGATGATATCTGCTTCCAAATGACGTGGTATTAAATAAAATGATGTAGTCTAAAATGAAATGATTTAACTCAACAAATGAAATCATGAATTTAAATTCCAAATGATCTGGTATCAAATAAAATGATTTAAACAACAAAACGGAATGATGAATTCTGATTCCAAATGACGTTTTATTAATTGAATTTACATAGCATAAAATCAAATGATTTAAACCAATAAATGAAATGATGAATTCAGATTCCAAATGACGCGATATTAAATAAAATGATTTAAAGAAGAAAATGGAATGATGAAATCTGTTTCCAAATGACGTGGTATTAGATAAAATGATGTAGTCTACAATGAAATGATTTAATCCAATAAATGAAATCATGAATTTAAATTCCAAATGATTGGTATTGAATAAAATGGTCTGAAGAACCGAATGGAATAATGCATTCAGATTCCAAACGATGTGGTATTAAATGAAATGTGTTGTGTTACGAATATGTAATTAAATTACTTGTGTGTTAGTTTTAAAATTCTGTTTTATTTTAATTTTGTTTCATTACATTTTATTGTAATGATAATTTTCATTGGATTTGAATCTCTTTTCCGAAAATTGGCTTGACTGATTAGATCTTAACGTTACTTCAGCACTATTTTTAGCTCATATATTTTGTAAACATCAAGTGATAACGATTGGCTATTGCCAAGGTCATTTCGGCCCGCATGTTAGCTGATCTGTAAACGGTCTTTCTTTTTTTAAAAATATATTTTCAGTGTGAGAATTTGGTTCTTAGATAGGGCTATTGTAGCTACGTGATAATTCTCATTTTTTTTATTGCGCTGTTCAAATTAGTAAATCACGTATCCCATCAAGTGAAGCACCATGTGATCTAAAATCGCGGCTTTAAACAGACGTTCTCTAGTAGATTTAGTTAGTTGTATTTTAAACGTTGAGGGCTCAAGAGGTTTCAATTGTTGTTGCCAGTTTGTTTTTGAAGTTCATCTGGGTTTTTTTTTTTTTGTGGAAATTTAATAATTTATTCTCTAGAAAACTAAACAAGTGTACTTTTTTATAAAAAGTTCTGGGACAAAGAAATTCAGTGAAAATACATTCTGGAATTCTATACGGAAACATAAACTGTTATTCAATCGAGGATCTGTTACCATCAGTACAGACATCATCTGACGTCATCGCCTCCATATTGGAATTTCATCGAGATTCGAACCCGGATTCTATTAGAACTGTTTAGTGATAGGACTTGTATTTTTCAATCTTAGGATTAAATTTTGGATTATATTCACAAACTGTAAGTCCTATTTCCAATGTTTACATTGTTTTCTAGGGATATAAATTATTTTGTTAAAATATACAAAGCTTGTTGGCTTCACTCTTTTCTCTTGTTATTTTTGTAGGAGCCTACACGTAACAGTTGAAAGTAAACGGTCTGACTGGGAACAGCGCTACAGTAGTAAAGTAAGATGGTGATCCTGAACCAAAAGACGATTCTAGACCAGAGACCCCACCCCCTCCCAAATTATGGAGAGGTGGAAAGAGGTTCCCGGACCTCTAGATTTATTTCTATTTAAAGAATAAAATATTATTATAAAATGTCCTTTTGTCAATCAAAGAAACATGTTGGATTTGATCTAACAAACAAATTTTGTAAGAGATTTAATTCGATTAGGGCAGCCTCAAGCTATACTGGCATAACAACTAAAATAATAAGCGATTGTATTAAAAAAGTTGGTTACCATATATCACCAAAATATGGATCGGTATGGTTATTCGCAACTGAAAATGACGAACGAATAAGAGGATGGGCAGTTGATCCAATGATGTTTATTGGCAATATAGTTGACGCACTTTTTGATAATGATGTACAAAATTAAACATCTACTACTGTTGTAACCCATATTTTATGATAATCTTTTTCATACCTGCTGACTCTCATTGGTAGGATATCTGTTAACATACTGTCAATAATACGAAACTCGCGTATTAAATCATCCATTTCATATTTTACACCTCGCAAGTAAGATCGTATCTGATCAAGTAATTTTTTGTAAGTGATACTTGCTGTTTTACAAGAATTTTTTTTTTTTTCAAGTTTGGGTTCAATCATTTACATGCTGTTGAAAGAGATACACCGACACCAGATATTATTAACACGAACGGATTTAATGATGCCCCGCTTGAAATTATGCCAGAGCTAGTCATTAACAATGGCAAATATGATATTACTCAAGTATTCTACGGTAGTATTTATAACATTGTTTTACACACCAGAGGTTTTTGTGATAAAATTAATAATATTGTACTAATGCTTCAACATCTTGTTTTGGAATTTCTTTTGAAATATGATTAAAATCGATGATATGTTTTTTCATTATACAATATTTGTTTACAGTTTTAAACAATATTAAAAACTCTAGCACCAACAATCGAATCAAGAAACTCACGGAACTTATTATTGCTAGGATCAGCTATAAAATCTCTGTACTTGTCATAAACATCTAACGAAGTATCATTATATCGTTTATCTGTTAGTACCTCATTTTTCTTTAACCAAGTAAATGAATCAAAAGTATGCCCTACTTCACGTTCATACAAATCTGTTTTATTCACCAAATTACTGTAATCTTTTTCTGTTTCATCAATATACCTTAATACCAAGCTTATTTGATCTAACGTGAAATGTTTGAGAACAAGATGTTGTCTGATAATTGCATATGCGACTACGAAATTTGCTAGCATTAATTTTTTAAGCTTATCTAGTTCAATTGTGAGAAGACCAATAGCAGAAGCTACTTTTAACATTATTTTTTCACATGGTTTTGTGAGTATTTTCTCAATTTCATCATAATAATTTCGTAATGACAATTGTCTAGAGAGCTGAATTGATGGAAATGGAATATCACCTTCTTCACTTATGTCGTAATAAGAATAAATTTTTACTTCCAACTTTGTTTTTGTTACTTCATCAAAAAACTTTTCTCGCTCAATATCACTAAGATTACTAATTTCATCGTCAAAATTTTTGATTATCTTTAGAGATCTGCTAACAATAATCGGATCAAATTCTAGTTTTTTACGTATCATTGGCAAAATTGCGTTCGAGTACACTTTAATAATTAACTCCGTATCAACCGTCATAGTAACAATTTTAATTAGGGTTTCTTTGTCGTGGTAGTACATGCCGAGATACTTAAAAATTTCTCATTTTAAAAAACTATTATATAACTTCCTGTTTCTTCTTATTCCTATTATCCTAGATTCCGATAGTTTGTCGAGACGATTATAGTTATCGCTCATTTGTTTATCCTCCTGCGCTATTCGTGCTTTTAATAAACTTGATCGCATTATTAAATTTATATTTTTGAAATCAAACTCAAGTAATATTTTTTTAAACAGGATTTCAACTTGTTTTTGTTCCTCCAGACAATCATCAGGATGACAGTATGTACTTATACTATCAAAGTTTTCTATTGCTTTTTTCAGTTGTGGTCCTCGCATATACATAACACGAACAAATTTTTTTCTTCTTCTGACAATGGCGAGTTTATCATTAGAATTGTAAATTTTTTTGTAGTATTTATCGCACGTGCAGCTAGTGATTCATCCCTAACATCTTTTTTAGGGTTAAAAATATAATCATAAAATTCTCTCGCAACAGTTATAATTGGTGGTTCTGACATTATTTTATAGCATTAGATTAAATTTGATCATCGAGTGTGTATATCTGAAATGCTGTCAGTCCTGGAAACGGATGTTCAGCAGCGACAACATAAAATAGAAAATGCAAGTACTTGTTAACAGTTTTTTCTGCTGAAATTGTAAAGTATTGTGTTGCTGTAATATACGTGTTATTTGTGTTATATAATGTTGTCCAGTTGATATCATCGTTTGATCCTTCAAACCGCCAATTACAAATTCGACCAACACCAGAATTTAATCGACCTCGCAAATGAAATTGCCAGATAGCAACTGCAGTAGGACATTTAATTTTAATCCAAATATTTTCAACTTCTCCATTAGTCGTCTACTCGTGTCTATCAGAGAAAGCATAATAAGGATAATTTTCAGGATAATATGATGATGCGCTTACCTCAAAACCAACTCGGTTGTCAGTTTCCTTAAAACGTGTTGGAATATACCCAACATTGTTTTTAGTTCGTTTTATACCACCACCAGACACGCTATCAACATACGCTTTATTTGTCAGATCATTATGGTTAACTGGAACATATGTCGTAGTTATTTTGTTGCTTCTCATATTTATGTTGCCTGTCACTGGTCCACCAGATTTCTTAAAATATGGAGTAAGTTCTTCTTTTAACTGAGCATAACTAATAGCATCAGTTTCATTAGCTGGTGGCGAGGTTGTCGGTAATCCAGTTATTTTTGAATTTAACATAGACAGGTTACCTGTCATTGTGTCACCGGCTTTGTTAAGTTTATGATCGTCAACAGATTTTAGTTGCGCATAACTTACAGCTTGTGTGTTATCAACATTTGCTGGTGGGTATACAGTTTCTAAACCTAACACTCGTCGACCTGACATGTTAATATTACCTGTAACTGTTCCACCGGTTTTATCAAGTTTGTTATTATCCACATACTTCAACTGTAAATAACTTACAGCTTGTGTTTGATTTAAGTTTGCTGGTGGATATCCAGTCTCTAAATTTATAAAAAAAAAATTTCCTGACATATGTAAGTTACCGCTTAAAGTTCCACCAGATTTATCTAGTTTATTATTGTCAACAGATTTTAGTTGTGCATAACTAACAGCTTGTGTATCAACAACATTTATTGGCGGATAATTTCTTTCTAAACCTAGTACTCGTTGATTTGACATAGACAGGTGTCCTGTCATTGTATCACCAGTTTTTTTCAGGTAACCCGATAAATCAATATTGCCGTTTGTTATTGTAGCCGACGAATCTCCTAATGTTGTTCCAAATTTTGTATAATGGCTCATTATTTATTTACTGTCTGACAATTTTTTTATATAACATAAAATTGTATAACAATGGCAAAATCGTCGATATTAAAGTTTGATACAGAGCGGTTGGTGAAACATAAACATAACAACGAACTTCCAGATTGTCATTATCTTATTGTTGGAAGAACTGGATCGGGAAAAACAAATTTGTTAATGAACTTACTGTTAGATGATAATTTTAATTACGACAGAGTTTATATTTATACAATTAATCCACAACAGGATAAGTACGAGCTACTTAACGAATATAATAATAAACTTCGTGATGATCTTGAGGCTGTTGAAGATTTTTTTATTATCAAGCAACCAGAAGAACTTGTTCCAGTTAATCAACTTGATTCGTCCGAGCATAAGATAGTTGTTTTTGATGATATTCCGCTAAACAATGAAGAAATGAATAAAATAAGATCATATTTTTCACTGTCGCGTAATAAGAAATGTAATTCTATTTATCTCGCCCAAGGTTTTTATAATGTTGACAGATTTATTAGTCGAAATACTGGTTGTTTTATATTATTCCCTGGACTGGACAACGTTGATGTTATAAATATCGCGAACGAGCAATGTGGCGATATAACTAAAGATAAATTTATCGAATTATATCATAGAGCAACAGCGGATAAAAATAATTTTTTCTTGTTTGATAAATTAACATATAATCCAGCTAAAATGTTTCGATGTTGTATTGAAAATTATCTGCAGTAAGTTTTTGTTTTCGGTGTCTTTCACCTCTTAAAATTTTATAAAATTTATATATAATAAAATGGATAAAAGAGCAAAATACAGAAAACATATAGATGACCTAAAAAAAACTTGCTCAATCTCATGCAGCATTTAAGCAAAAAGTACAACAAGCACGACGTGGCCAGATAGTTGCAGCAGAAGCAGCATCAACAGTTCTCAAACCAGTTACTGAGGCTCTACTTGGAAAAGAACCTGAAGTGCAAACAATATCTCCAGAAGAACTTAAGCGAATACAGGAAAAAGGTTTGGTTGGAATTGTTAAAGAACAACAAGAAGAAGCTGCTGAAAATTTTTTTGCTAGATCTGACGAAGAAAGAAAAAGATTGGTTGAAGAACTTTCAGAACATATTCTTAATCCTGTTGCTAGACAAGCTGAAATAGATCGGCTTATTAATAATCCACTTGCACTTGAACGAAGATTAGCAGACGTAACATCAGTTTGGCCGCTTGGAAGAAAATTTAGAGATATAACTAGAAAAATTGAAGAATCTAAAGGCAATAAATTAGCGTTGGAGGAGAGGTATGAAGAAGAAGAAGCTGGAAGGGAAGCTCTTAGAAAACAGCAATATACCAAAGAAAAAGAAAGATTTTTTGATGATCAAAAAAAGATGAGTAATAAAATAAAAGATTATGAATATGATTCTTTTGACAAAAAATATGGATTTAAAAATATTAGATTATATCATATTCGTTAAGATAATTTTGACGCTGATGAAAATATTAGAAAATTAACAGAAATAATAGAAGAAAATGAACAACATGCTCGTGATGTAGTATCAGATAATGAAAGATAAAAAGAAAGTATTAGTTCATATCGACACTCAATTATTACTGGACTTTATAAGAACGCTATTATTAATATAAAAATACATGACAGACAATATAGTAAGAATAACTTTAGTAGTATAGCTACTGAAGCAAAATATTTAGATGAGAAAAGAATAGATTATTCTAAAAAAAATATTAGCTGAAGGTAGTTTAATGAAAGAAGCACTCTAAGAACATCAGTTGAAGAAGCTGAAAAGTATCGGGAAAGAATGAAAAAAGTAGTAAAACAAGAAATAGTAGCAGCAGAATATTCTTCTTTTATGAAAGATTATGATATTTCTGATGTTGATAATATTGATAAATGGGAAGAGGATAAATATAATGGTCTTATTAAAAAATTAGATATTAGAAAAGATGCAGAAGCTTACGCTGAAATTGATACAGCTGCAATAGAAGATATTAGAGAACTTTCTGAAAAAGCTAGAAATGGTGTTATTGCTAGTGTTTTTAAAAATGCCGCAGAAAAATTTAGAACTGGAGAACCTAGTAAGGCTGGTTGGGATTTTAAAAAGTTGTTTGATCATTTTCATAAACGTCGCTTAGAGAGAGATGAAAAAACGGGGCTCGGTGTAAAAATATTTGCATCAGTAACTGAAATGATAGGCAGATTAATGCTATTGATATCGTCAAAAGAAGCTGGAAATGTTGGTACTGAAATTGACAATGAAATTATTGATATACTTGATCATCTAAGATCAGAAAATTTAATAACAGCTGACGAATACGAAACTTTACACCGCGACTTTATATAAATTGCGACGACTTAATTTTGTAAATGTTAACCAAAACTTTAATTTTGTAAAATATTTTTATATAAAAAATGTCAACAACATTATTACTTGACTCTAGTACAGACGCGAAAGATAGCGCAAATTTTTCAATAAATTATATTCCGCCAATACAACTTGATACTGAAAAACAGTATGAAATTGGACTAATTTCATGTACATGTTGGCATTCCATGGCTAACGTGAAAACTGGAGTAAATGATCAATTTTCATTTACTTTAACTCCAGCTCCAAGACCTAAGTGGAAAACAGTTAAAATTCCACAAGGAGCTTATAATGTCACTGATCTAAATAAAATAATAAAAGAGCCGATATCAAAAAATAATGGTATCGCTGACAATTTTGAACTGGTACCGAATTATAACACATTACGCGCTAGAATAACATAAAAAAATAATTTGATAATAGATTTTTCATCAGCAACAAGCATAGCGTCGCTGATAGGATTTAATCACAAGCATTATGGATCTGTAGCAGAACAAACTATAACTTATGACGGTGATTTGCCAGTAAATATAACTGACGTAAACACAATATTAATAAATTGCTCTATTACAAATGGATCTTACTCAGCTCGAGGTAGTAAAGGACAAACAATATATAACTTTTCTCCAGACGTTCCACCGGGATCGCACATGCAAATTAGTCCACGGCAAGTTATTTATTTTCCGCTAAATATTGAAAATCAAATAACAGTAATAAATATGCAGTTGACAGATCAATCTGGACAACAGCTGGATTTGAATAACGAGGTTGTCACTTCCTATTTACACCTGCAAATACAAAAGCAAGCTATTGTTTTATGCAACCTACTTGATATAATATGAAACACAATAAAATTTACCGAAGGAAAATTATTGGTGGATTTTTAGGAAATATATTTGCTAAAATTATTGAAAATGTTCCGGGAATAGCGAATAAAGTTGCGCCAATTGCACTTGACGCGTCAAAAGCTTTTGCAACTGGAGCTGCGTCTGCCGCTGGAACTGCTGTTGGACAAAAGGTTGCTGATAAAATTAAAGGCAATCAACCGACAATCAAACAAGTTATATCAGAAATCGCTCCAACAAAAGAAACTCAACGAGCAATGATAACAAAAAAAAAAACAAAAAACTTGTATCATCAAATGGAGAACAAATTATACAAAAATTAATATATAAGGTAACAGCGCCACAATAACGTCAATCACATGGTGATTGGTGAATTTTATATAATCTAATAAGTAAAAAATGTCTGTTAAAAATTATCTCGATTTAGCAGAAACTAATGACATCGATGACACTGTAACAGAATTTGAATATATTGAGTATCTCGACGAAAATTCTAATGAGCCAAATAAGGCTGGTGTCAGAACATTTAATACGCGAGACGAAGATGTATTTCTACTGCCACATAAGGCAATGTTAGAAGTTTGCGGCCAGATTATGACAGTGGCTAATCCGCCTGTCGAAATTGCAGCTAACGCAGAAGTAGCTCTTATAAATAATGGCTGGTGTTTATTCAAAAGTGCTAGATATCAACTAGCCAATCAAACTGTTGAGGATATTTCGAGTCACCTACAAGTTGTAAGTACAGTCTTAAATACTATTTCGTTTTCTGATGATTACTCAAGATCGACTGCAACCAATATGATGTGGTTTAAAGATACTGGAGCTGGTGTAGCTGTGCCAGTTGAATTTATTTCAAAAGGTGTTTTAATACATGGAGCTGATGCTAATGCAGTTGCTGCAATTGTAAAAGTTTTTTTTTAATGCTAATTCTGTCAATTTTGGTATAGCTGCACCAGCTGCAGCTGCTGGTGTAAATGCTACAAGAGTCTCACTCACTGTTGCTTATAATAATCTTGGTATAACACCACCAGGAGCAGCTGATGACGGCGTTGCAATGTTAAATTTGATTAATAACGCAATTAGCGTAAGAAATATACGTTACAATGAGGGTTATGTTAAGAGAAAGGCACTTACAGCAGAATTACGACAAATTACAATGATGCTACCGTAAGTACAATATTTGGATTTTGTCGCGACTACAACAAAGTATTTCGTGGAGTTAACATACACTTATTTTAGATCGATCAGAACAAAATGATTGTTTATTTCGATTTGGCGGGGCCGATGTACAGGTTATCATAAATAAACTTGCGCTATGGATGCCACGAATAATGCCGTCAATTACTAAAATGTCAGAATTAAATGATATGCTGCAAAAACACACAAACAAAATTTATTTTCAGCAACATAAAATATATCAAACAGCAGTTCCAAATACAACCGACTACACATGGCGAGTCACAATAACATCAAATGTACAACTGCCGAGGCAATTATTTGTTGTATTTCAACAGCAAGCTCGACGTGGTAACCAACAACAAAATAATGCAATATTTGATAATGCTGATGTTAGACGAATATACGCTAGAATAAATTCAAAGCAATAGCCAGAACAAGCGATAGAATGCAATTTTGCAGATGACGCTAATAAAAATATTACTCGACCATACATGTATTTTATGGATGCGATGCAAAAATATCAAGATGTTGGAGACGGATCTCATATCAATAGAGGAATTTCGTACACTTTATGCGATATTTTATTTTGATGTTAGTAAACATAACTTTGGACAGCTGATATTGAAATTACCTGGACATTAGGAGCAGTTCCAGCAGCACAGTTGTAAGTATACGCGTTAGTGATCAGCGACAGATCTATTACGATTGATTCTGTTGGAGGTAAAATGACCCTACAAGTTTATTCTGTAATTTGTATATAATGACAAATTATATTGAAGAAATATATTTGACTGATGGTCAAGTTAAAAAATTAGCAGCTGATGTTGCAAAGCAGAGGCAGGTATCATTAAATATAAAACCTAACACTGAAAATGTTTCCAAAGGTACTTTAACAAAATTAATTTTAACAAAAAAAAACAACAAATAGATAAGTATAACCGCGGCAAACCTTTTGTTTTAAATTTAAGTGCCACACAAATAACAGCAATGTTAAAACAAGGTGGTTTCTTCGGTCCGGCACTATCCGTAATGGCCAGAACGTTAATACCAAAACTTTTGCCAGCACTTGGTACATTAGGATTATTAGCAGCGTCTGGAACAGTATCTGGCGCAACGAAAAAAGCAGTTGAAGGTCATGGTATAAAGCAAATAGTCTAAAGATAAATATAATGCCCCGACGAAAAACAGTAAAAAGAAAGACGACAACGAAAACAAAAGGCGAGATCTCGTCGAAAAACAAGCAGAGGCGGATTTATAGGACCGTTGCTGGCGGGAGTAGCGGGAAGTCTACTGCCAAATCTACTGGGAATAGGACGAGGACTAACATTGCCGGGCACGAGACGTTGAAAACGCCTGCGTTAAGTAACTTTGATATACTTGATAAGCTAAAAAAAAGTAAAAAATTTCCACGGAGTTTATTCTAAAGATGAACTTGCGCTAATTCCGCCGGGCTCGTGTGTGATAAATATACAAGATTTCAACGACGGATCTGGCACACATTGAGTAGCAGTTTATAATATATTTTGACTGATTTGGACTTCCACCAAGTGACGCAATGAAAAATATATAAACAAAAAATATAAAATAATAAATTATTCGTCTAATCAAATTCAGCCTGTTCGAACTTCAGCTTGTGGGTATTATTGTATAATGTTTATAAAACAAATGTCCCAATCACCTGACAACGTCAGGGAATTGAATTTTTTAAAATTTATTTTACAGTTTGACAAACAACCTTGCCTCGCCAATGATGAGATTGCAATTAATTTTATCTAATCTTACAAATACATAATGTCAACATATTGTCTCAAATGTAAAACTAAAACAGAAAATATCAGTGGAACAACAGAAAAAACAAAAAATAATAGGATGATGCTAAAAAGTATTTGTGCAATCTGCGGAAAAAGAAAAAGTATATTCTTGAGGAAAACTCCAACGCCAACAGTACCACTGCCAACAACAAAGTTGTTCGGAGCGGGATGTCCCGTCAGAGAGGTTATTTTAGTAGACGACTGAAAACAAATATTATTATAAATCTAAAAATAAATAATGACATGCAAGTGCGATTGTGATAGGGATTTATGTCTTGAGCAAAATAAAATTGTTACATACTGTCAACAGTGTAACAACAGAGAAATAATAGGATCAGGTATAGATATATATAAAGTAATTGGCAAATTGCCAAAACCAAAAGGCGTTTGGACATTGCCAGGCCATAAATATACTGGACCTTATAATCCGCTACATAAACAACTAGATCAAAACAATAATCCGCTGCCAGGGCAGGAACCTTACAATCAAGTTGATAGCATAGCAATGCGCCATGATATCTGCTACCGTGATCACGAGCAAGATAAGCACAGCTGTGATAAAGTAATGTTGGACGAACTTCGTGATATGAAACCAGCAAATGTGCGAGAGCATATTGACAGAAAGCTGGTGCAGGGTTTTATTGGAGCAAATTATAAATTAGGACTCGGTGAAGTATTATATCATGATCTTGCCTCAGAGCTACACAAACCTAAAACGCGACGTAAGGTTGTTGCAAATGCCGTTGATGATATCTGGGCGATGGATTTAGTAGATGTGTCAAATCTAGCTGAATTTAATGATAACAAAAGATATCTTTTTAATGTTGTTGATGTTTTTAGTAAATACGCGTTTAGTGTACTTGTTTCAGATAAGATAGGAACATCAATAACTGATGCTTTAAAACAAATAATAACAAGCACAAAAAGAAAACCAAACAGAATCTGGACCGATCACCGATCAGAGATTTTTAATAAAAAGTTCGAGTAGTTTTTGCTCCAAAATAACATAAAAAAATATGTCACTGGAAATGAAGGTAAAAGCGTTTTCGTCGAACGATTTAATCGCACGCTAAACGAAAAAATCCATAAATATTTGACAACTAAAAATACAAATAAATGTATTGACAATTTCCAGAACATTGTTGATGAATATAATAACACGAAACACAGATCCCTTTCTGCTAAAGAAAGGAAAATGTCGCCAAATGACGCAATTAAAAATCCAATATTAGCAAACGAAAATATGTATCGCAGGCATAAATTTAAAGTTGGTGATCAGTTAGAATTTCTCTGACGAAAAAAAACATGAAAAAGGATTTACTCCAAACTGGAGTGAAGAAGTATTTGTTGATGATAAAGTACTTTTAACAATACCTGTGACTTATTCGATGAAAGATTTATTAGGTGAACCTATAACTGGCAGTTTTTACGAGCAGGAACTTCAGAAAACTTCCCAAGATATATTTGTTATTGAAAAAGTTATTAGTAAACGCGGCAACAAAAGCTTAGTCGACATTGATTTAATCAGGGAAATAATATTATTATAAATTTGTTCGTACTTCACAAGTATACATTTGCATTTGATAGTTTTACATAAAGAAATTAAATGGAATTTTCTTGTATTATCAACTGGCACTAAATTAAATATTTTAACAAAAATAAAATCATATTTTATATTTCTTTGATGGCCAATTATTTTTATGCTTGAAAAGGGTTTGATAAGCTGCCAAAATATTTGTTGCTCTGTAATTGTAAAATTAAATTTTATTCTTTTTTTTAGCGATATGATATTTAACATTATATCGTCCAGCTGTCGATCTGCTGTAATTTTTTTCTGTCAGCGACAGCAACGCTGTCCGCAGTAACTTCATCATCGTCGTCATTGTTGTACAAAATATTAAAAGTTTCATAAACAAACCTATGAGATTGATAATTAACCTGATCAGTTTTAGTTCCACGTATCACCACCATCAAGTATCCACTGTTTTGCATAAAACCAACAACTTTTTTTGTTTTTCTATTTCGTATAATTCCTTTGTCAGATGCTTCATATAGATCAAATACAGGATGTGGCGGATACTCAATTTGTAATGCTAAATTCTCAATATTGTCATCGTTAATCAAATTGTTTACTCTACAGACTCTTTGTCCAGCTGGGATGTCCTCGCAAAACAAAGTATAAATAAAATCTTTTCTAAACATTTCGACTATTTCTGTATTATCTCCACTAGCACTAATTATCATTCCAGCTGGAGTTGATTTACCAACAGATTTTTTAGATTTTATGTTAATAACCGAACCAAGTGCATTTGCAGCATATAAGTTGTACTTTGGGTGGACATGATAAGTTTCTTGCTCTTCCGGTGTCAATCTAATGTATCTCAGAATTTCTGACATTATACTATAAGGATTTTATATCTCTAATTGATTTTTACGTAAATTTCAATTGAATATAAAAATGCTATATATAATATAATGTTAAAATTGCGTGATATTGATAAAAAGAGCATTATCAAAGCAGAAAAAATTGCCACAGCATTTTCCGGATACGATAACAGTTACAAATTTTAGCAAATTTTAACTCTACAAATTTATATCATCTTTTACAACCTGCTATATCTCAAAAACTTGCAGTTCACAAAAGTATCAAACTAATAGTTCAGTATCATATGATTTTATCAAAATTACATGTAATCGAAAAAGACATATTGACATAATTTTTGAAAATACAAATTTTGACAGCGAAATTTCAGAACCATATCTAACAGCTAAATCACGAAAAACATTAAATGGAACAAATATTGCCACAGTCGCAGATGATATACACCAAGAAATAAATAAAAAAATTGGAGGAATTTACTTCATCAGGGTCGGGTTTGAAATTTGAGATGATAAAGGATTCATACAATGAAATATAACTTACTTCGAGGTAGTTCTTACGTTGATCTCCCTCAAAAAATTAAACACCAAATTATGTTGTATAAATGTCAGAAACAACGACGATCAATGTTTTCGTTGGTCAATTTTGTCTGAGAGACATCCTCAGAGTAATCACAGCGATAGAATTGAAAAATATCTGCCGTACAAAGACGAACTAGATTTTAACGGAATAACTTTTCCAGTAGTAGAAAATCAAATACCAACATTTGAAAAACAAAACAATATTTCAGTAAATGTTTTCGGACTAGATGAGCGAGAAAATGTTTACCCGAGATATATTTCAGCAACTGCTACACAAAAGACAATAAATTTATTATTTTATCGGGGACATTACGTTTGGATAAAAAAAATTTAACGGCCTAGTTGGCAGACAATATAACAAAAATAAAAATAAGAAATATTTCTGTTACAGATGTTTGCAGGGTTTTTCTAGCGATGGAAAACTGCAAGAGCATCTCAAATACTGCGCCAATGTTCAATGAATAACTATGCCTGGCGAAAAATAAAAAATATTAAAATTTAAAAATTATAATCATAAGCTAAATATTCCGTTTGTTATTTATGCTGATTTTGAGTGTCTGCTTGTCCCTGTGGTCGGCGCAGAAAATAATCCAAATAAATCAAGCACAAGAAAAATACAACAACATGTCCCTTGCGGAGTAGCTTATAAAGTAGTTTGTTGTGCTAACGATAATTTTTCAAGTCCAGTAAAGCTATACGGATGTAGCAATGTCGAGTCTGAAAGTCCGGCCGTATGGTTACTAAAAAATCTTATAGACGAAGTTAATAAGATTTCTAACAGATTATTTAAAACAGCACCAATGAAAATAACATCCAAACAACAACTTGAATTTTCCAATGCAGTTAATTGTCATATCTGCGAGAAGTTGTTGGGCGATGATAAGGTGCGCGATCACTGTCATCTGACCGGTCAGTATCGAGGAGCAGCTCATAACAGTTGCAATTTAAAATTTCACTCTCCAGATTTTATTCCTGTAGTTTTACATAACTTTCGAGGCTATGACAGTCATATCATTGTAGAAGATTTTGGCAACGAGGAAATTAAATCTAAACTAAGATTAAATAATACAATAAAATGTATTCCAAACAATTTTGAAAAGTCTATGTCAGTTACTCTTGGCAAATTACGTTCTATTGACAGCCTGCAATTTATGGCAGCATCATTAGATGAGCTTGTAAAAGTTTGTAGCACTTTTAATAATCTGCGAAGTTGTTTTGGTGAAAACTATGTCGATCTGACAAAAAAAGGTATATTTCCATATAAGTATCTCGACGACTGGAGCAGATTTGATGAAATTTCTCTGCCCAGCAAAGACAAACTTTACTCGCAGCTAAAAGGCGAAGGTGTGTCAGACGACGAGTACAAATATGCACAAGAAATTTGGAATAAATTTAGTTGTAAAACATTTGGTGATTATCATGATATATATTTGAAAACAGATGTATTACTACTAGCAGGTGTTTTTGAAAGTTTTCGTCAAGTTAGCCATAAAAATTATGGACTAGATCCTTGTTGGTATTATTCCGCTCCGGGACTGTCGTGGGACGCTCTACTAAAAACAAGTAAGATAGAATTGAATCTTTTGACAGATGTTGATATGTTTAATTTTATTGAAAAAGGTATAAGAGGCGGAATTAGCGTTATAACAAAAAAATATGCAGTAGCTAATGATAAATATCTAAAAAATTATGATAAAAATCTCCCATCAATTATATTATTTATCTAGATTGTGTGAATTTGTATGGTTGGGCAATGTCAGACCCAATGCCTTGCGGTGGGTTTCATTGGATAACTCCAGATCAATTTCTTAAAGAAACTGAAAAAGATTTACCCAGAAAAATTAACAATGATTTTTCCGATGTCAGTTATTTTGTTGAAGTTGATCTAGATTATCCTAGTTCGTTACATGATCTACATAATGACTACCCATGTTGTGCAGAATCGATGATGATAGATTATAGTTTACTATCACATGAACAACGAGCAACGACAACAGCAAAAAAATCAATTGTTAATAAGCTAGTTCCAAATTTGCTAAATAAAAGAAATTACGTGATACATTACAAAAATTTAAAACAAGCAGTAGATGCTGGACTAATTCTGAGAAAAGTCCATCGCGTACTAAAATTTAATCAGTCTAGGTGGATGTCAAATTATATTGACTTAAATACCAAACGTCGTGCTGTGGCCAAGATCGACTTTGAGAAAAACTTTTTTAAGTTAATGAATAACTCGGTGTTCGGTAAGACAATGGAAAATATTAGAAAAAGAGTTTCTAACGAAATTGTAGACGACATAAATCACAGAAGTAAATTAGTTAACGATGATAGTTTTGTTAGTATAAAAATATTTAATAAAAATCTTGTTGCAATACAACGACGAAAGACAAATTTAAAGTTAAATAAACCGATTTATGTTGGTGCAGCTGTACTTGATATATCAAAGTGGTTGATGTACGACTTTCACTATAATTTTACCAAAAAGCAGTGGCCAGATTCGGAGTTACTTTTTACTGATACAGATTCGCTCGTTTATAATATAAAATGTGAGGATGTCTATTAAGATATTTATAACCGCCGTGACCTATTTGATTTATCAGATTATCCGACAAGTAGTGGATTTCATGATGATGCAAATAAAAAAGTTATTGGCAAAATGAAAGATGAGTTTATGTTTACGCCGGTGAGAGTTTGTTGGACTTCGAAGTAAAATGTATGCCGTAATTCTCGACGACAATAAACTGACAAAGAAAGCGAAAGGTATTCCTCGTGGATATATAAAAAAAATGTATGAAATTTGACGATTTTAAAGCAGCGTTAAATAGTTGCACTAATTTTATAAAAACGAATATTATCAAATCAAATCTTCACAAACGTGAAACTGATACAATAATAAAACGTGGACTAAGTAATTTTGATGATAAAAGATATTGCGAAGATGGAATTAATACTCTAGCACTTGGCAACTACAGTGCTGGTGATATATTTAATTAATTTTGTCTAAACTTTAGCAATCATTACTTATAGGTGAGGAGATATAACGTCTGTCTTGTGTTTAAAAAGGGAGATAATACTGTCTTCCAGATAGCAAAATCGTATGCGGTTATCGAACATAGCATATAGTGTTAATGTAGATATACCTATGCTTGTATTTTTCACCTTGTTTGTTAAGGCTTCGGCTAATGCAGGACATTTGTAGTCCGTTTGTCTGTAATGTAGAGCTGTATAATGAAAATCATCTGGTAATTTTAAAGCCTTAGAATGAAAAATATATATTTAATATATAAGGCCGTACTGGAGGTGTTCTGTAGGCGGATATAATGTAGTGCATTTATTGATTTTCAGACTGCGTAAGTCTGTCTGTAATAAGGCGCTGTTGTAATGATTTGGCTTATATTACAGTACTGTAGAAGTTTGTCAAGTGATTTCCAGACGATTTTGTAATGTATATGTAATGTATTAGTGATTTCGGTTTGGCTGTCTGTCTGTATCAATAAAAATCATCTGGTATGAAAATAATATAGTAATTTTAAAACCTTAGAATGAAATATATGTTTAATACTTAAGGCCGTACTGGAGCTGGTGTTTTGTATTTATTTTTGTAAGGCTTGGCTAAAGGCGCTGTATTAATTATTTCGTTTAATATACTTAGACGGTAATGTATATTAACCAGAGCAGATGTATAAAATCGTAGATTTCTAAATCATTTAAAAATCAAAAAATGTCATAGGAATTTTCTACTTGGTAACTATATGATAATTTCTTGAATGTACACATATCACTGAATGTCATGGCTTAGTGCAGGAATGTTGGATTCTTGTACTGAAGGTCTGTGGTTCGGTTCCCGTAACAGACGTAATCGGCGGGGACAATCCGATGTCAAAATTTCTAAAAAAAATTGGGGGTACGAAGTTCAACAGAAAAAAAAATACACTCTCCCACCATGTCACCACGTGGTGGGTGTACTTTTGCACTCCCCGGGGTTGATTATGGGGAGAGTGTACAAAATCTGTTGAACGTAGGTAAATCCCCCGTTTATATATGCGCCGTCTTTTGTGTTGTGCCGTCTTATGTGTTGCTTATGTGTTGTGCCTTCCAAAAAATAAACAGCAGGGTGATGTGAGCTCGTGACCTCACTGAAGGGTACCGCACACAAGGACATTCAGAAAGAATGTCGCCGGACAAAAAAAGTCTCACGAGGTGCCTGTGGATCATAAGAAAGACCTTAACCAATGAAGAGTGCCCGTGGGCTATAAGAAAGGCCTTTACATGAAATAGACAGCCCTCTGAGTTTGTAAAGTTTCGTTTCGTACATTTAGGAATTCGCCGGGGGGGGGGGGGTATGTCTAAAAGGAACTCTTAGGACCTCATGGTAAAGGCTTTACTGGCAATGAAGGGACCCCGTGGAATGGTAGACCGATCGTCATTGCTGCTGTTTATTTTTTGTTATAGTAGTAGATGTTTAATTTTGTATATCATTATCAAAAAGTGCGTCAACTATATTGTCAATAAACATCATTGGATCATCTGCCCATCCTCTTATTCGTTCGTCATTTTCAGTTGCGAATAACCATACCGATCCATATTTTGGTGATATATGGTAACCAACTTTTTTAATACAATCGCTTATTATTTTAGTTGTTATTCCAGTATAGCTTGAGGCTGCCCTAATCGAATTAAATCTCTTACAAAATTTGTTTGTTAGATCAAATCCAACATGTCTCTTTGATTGCCAAAAGAACATTTTATATTAATATTTTATTTGTTTAAATAGAAATAAATCTAGAGGTCCGGGAACCTCTTTCCACCTCTCCATAATTTGGGAGAGGGTGGGGTCTCTGGTCTAGAATCGTCTTTTGGTTCAGGATCGTCATCTTACTTTGCTACTACTACATTGTAAGGTCAAATTGCAAATCATCTAGCATAAGTCCAAACATACACGCAGGGGGAGGGAGGCCGCTGTTATCCATGATGTATGGTGTCAGCACGCCCACATTTATAATTTAGAGAAGTATGTTCAGCATTCGGTTGAGATTTTTTGCAGACGAAATTTGGACAGCCAAGGTGTTTCCTTTCCTATGATATAAACAAGAACTATATTTTCCAATCAGCATCAAGTGTTTTGATCCAAATTAACGAATGTGCGTGTGTTCTTTAACATTTCTCCACCTTGCACTACGTGAACTTCCAATTAAGGCTTCTGCAAACCTAGATCTATCAATTAAGAAGATTTAAATTTTGATCTTATCTGATCAATAATAATTACCGCGTTTGATAACCTGACATCGCCTACACACTAAACTAACAAGTTGTTTCTCGCTTACTTTACTGGATTACGTACATATGTAATAATTCTTCCTTTGTCGCCAATGAATCCCAGTTTTCAGCGACATGTTACTGTGGGGATTCTTTTTTTTTCTCTTTCAAAGAAATGAATACGTGAATAATCAGTTGCCTCCTTTGGAGTGTTTTGTGACGAAAATGAGCACAGATATACTTGAATAAGCCCAAATTTAGCAATGATGCATGAAAATACCAAGGAAAGGTGTCATTGATAGATTTCATCAGGGTTTTTAAAAAAGACCCATAAAACTAGCATAGCGAGTTCTAAGTGACAGCACGATAATTCTTGGGGTAAAGACAGTTTCGGATTCTCTCTCTCTCCCTCCATAGAACGATTTATTATTATTATTATTATTATTATTATTATTATTATTATTATTTATATGGTAGCTTCTAACTTTTCAGTATTGACCCGGTTTAAAATCAACTAATAATAGGGCTGTCTCCGAAAATCTAATCCTGTCAGTTTCATATGCCTCCACAAATCAAGAAAACAGTGTATATATTGCTTTATTTCTCATGATTTGGTCATTTATTGGTAAAAGTACATAAAGGGAAAAGTGTCCTTGGTATATTTTAAAAGTGTATGATCAGTAAACGGTAATAATAATATAAGGCTAAATTTTATATTAGAAGTAATACTGATAGAGACTATGGACATGGAAGTTTATTAAAGCATTTTTATAACAAATATGATCAAAATTGACACGAGCCTTATGCAACAGGTTGACGCAATTGGAATAATAGTCAAATTATTATTTTTGTAGTTTATATTTCTGTTCATATCACATCCTTTTTATCAGCCATAATTGTAGTCTTTTATCTCCCAACATATTAAACCTTATACCAAAATAATAACTTTGCATTTTTTTATGAATGTCTAGTTTAAATGAATCAGGTAGTTAAATGATTTCATTTTTGAACAGTTTTCCACCTACATTTTACTTCTGCCATGTCTACATTTTTAAAATAAAAATGAAGATAGAACTTTCATAGTCATATACGATTTGTGTAAAGTTTCTTAAATCTAATCATTCGATTCATGACACGAAAAAATGTGAAGACAAAAAATATTTTGCAAACTTACAGAGACATGATGCTGGGTTAATACAGACAAGCATGATATGTGCTTGTTCTCGTCATAAAACACTCTAGGCAACTGTTTATTATTCACGTATTCATTTCTTTCGAAATCTATTACTAAGCATCCCCATCCACAAGCGCAATTGTTAATATGTTTGTAATCGAGTGTGGGATGTTTCAAATGCACTTAATTCAGACGATTCATTTTTGACTTATACTTGCATAAAACATATAAAAAAAATCAACGTGATATTTCAATTTAGTTTGTTAAAATGAAAGGGAACTATGTAAAAAGAGTTGAGATTGCTGCGGCATTTGGATAAATTTGATAGCTATTTCGAATCACATTTCATACTTATGGAATGTCCCCAATTTCATGGTATAATGACTGACACTTTGTACATATTTGTGATTCCCCGTTTTGATGGTAAACAATTATGATACAATGCTTCTTGGAACCACAGATGCATTGCAAAAGACGTGTATACATAAAGGCATTGTACAACTGATCTTTATTGCCAAATTTTAAAAAAATTATTATGTCCCTGTTTTGTAGGTTTTACAAGAATGTATCTGTATGCAATTAACTTAATTTGAGCGTGACTTGGATTTCATTAAATAAGAAATTTACTGTTTATGTTAATTTGGACAACTCTTTAAATTTACGTATCATAAATAGGAAGACCAATGTCGAGTGGGATCTTTTTATCTTCAGTTGTTATTTAGTCTGCACTAGATGGTAAAATATCTTTGGTATATAGGTATACCGTCAGAACAACTGTAAAAATGATGGCATAGAAAACGGGTTTATTTCATAAGTTTATGTATCTACTATGTCAGAGTTTCTAAAACTGTTATGTATTATTTTGGTTTTAAAATGCGCTTCCTTTGAAATTAAAAAACTACAGTACATCATTCAATGAGATCAACAAATTAGAAACTGGTAGGGATACCAACATTTTTATGGACTGTTCATAAAGCCATTTAAAATGTTCATTTGTGGCTGGAAAATACATGAAGTAAGAAGGCCTTTTTAGCAGCTTTATATACTTACTGTATCGTGCTCACCCCGGTTTAATTTCCCAGCGCAAGCTCACTTATATTGATAAAATTACTTCCTGTTTTGAAACTTCGGTAGTCCTTAAATCGAGACCTTGAATTGGTTGCAATACTATAATGTACTGGTAGGATATAGAAAGTCGTCTGATAACAGACGATATCCCTGTAGAAATAATGGCTTCTTGTACTAGCTACTTATTTGTGAAGAAATTATTTATCTAAGTATAAAAACAAGATAAAATCTGAAGGAGAAAAATAGAGGATTTATTTTAGTCTTTAAAATGTCAATAAACAAATCAATATAATGCAATTTACTTATTCTCGTTCTAGTCAATAAATAAATTAATATAACAGAATGTACTTATAATTATAACCAACAGTCTCAACAGTTTGTATTAATAATACTATAAATCAAATAGAATTTACTGTAATGATTTCAGAATATTCATAGGGGTAACATTAAAATCCCAATAACAAACAGATTCAAATAAATAGAATTAACATGCGAAACGGGTGACCATTTCTGTTATGATAAAAATATCAAGTCATATAAATGTACTGAAATAGCGTTATGGAGGCCCTATATATCCCTACGTAAAAGTATTCGACGCTTTATCTTTGGCTCTGATTTTCCAAAGTACCGAAATTACTAAATGACTGTATATATTCTAATGTGATTATTTTCAGTTAATTTCTATTCAGAGAATGATAACATTCGCTATCACTTTTGGAAGCCGATTAACATTATGTATTGCATTTGCATACGAACCCGATGCCGGTTGAATGGAAACTGACTGGTGTGCAACCACACTCGTATTTATAACCTTCGGTAGCACTACGAAGTGTAACACTCCACCAAAATAGTGCAAATTACAAACAAGTATTTAAGACTAAATAAATATTAACTATCGTTAAAATATTGAGATTCAAAACGAATATTGAATGCTAATTATATTATTAAACTCTTAGTTACAAACGTATGATCAAACACTAAAATCATTGTATCATACGTATTAACAGTAAACATTGGCTTCCAAACAAGTTCGTGGTGCGGGAAAATTAGAACATGCACTATCCTAATGCGTTATCCTTGCAGGAGACGGTAAGTGCATTATTTTATTGTTGATCATAACTTATTCTACGTGAAAACTAGTTATATCAACGGTTTATTGGTGTTCAATAATGCTTGTATACACCGCGTAGTGGAAATCTGAGGTGCCTCCAATACATAAATTGCCTCCAAAACAGAGATGGCGGACATCGTGAAATACATTGAACATTGTACATAATATCAGACATACAGAACATTTGTTTCGTAATACATCGAACTTAACATAGTCTCAAAATACCCATCTGGACATGAAACTATTATATGTGTGATTTACAGCATTGAAACAATGTAAACAAATGATACATAAATTGCCTCCAAAACAAAGATGGCGGACATCGTAAAACACATCGATCAGTGTGTATAATATAAATGATACAGAACATTCTTTGGCAAAACATCTTGCTTAACATAGTCTCAAAATACCCATCTGGACATGAAACTAGTATATTTGTATTCATGTAAAATTCGTAACAATACAAACAATCATCATTAAGTCACTGACGCCTGCATCAGTAGTGTGTAGTTAGGTCACTATGTGAACTGATAACCGGAGGTATACAGTATTTACTACCTGCCAGAAGGAATCCGTCAGGGTCACAGAGTCGTGTTGATAGCAAAGGGCCATTCAGCGTGGGTGTCATATTACCATGGATAGAAACTATTCACATTCTTGGGGCCTGGCCTTATATTGACGAATAATGCACACATACGCACGGCCCGTAATGTAAGATATATATATATATATATATAAAAAAGTGTCGAGAAACAACTTGTTAGTTTAGTGTGTATGCTAGATCAGGTCATCAAATATGGTAATTGCTATTGATCAAATAAGATCAAAATTTTAATCTACTTAATTGATAGATCTAGGTTTTTGGAAACCTTTGAAGCTCGCGCAGTACAAGACGGAGAAATGTTAAAGAACACACGCACATTTGTTAATGTAGATCAAATCACTTGATGCTGATTGGAAAATATAGTTCTTGTTTATATCATAGGAAAGGAAACACCTTGGCTGTCCAAGTTTCGTCTGCAAAAAATCTCAACCGAATGCTGAACATACTTCTCTAGATTATAAATTTGGGCGTGCTGACACCATCAAGGATAACAGCGGCCCCCCTCCCCTGCGTGCATGTTTGGATTTATGCTAGATGATTTGCAATTTGACCTTACAATGTAGTGCTGTTCCCAGTCAGACCGATTACTTTCACCAAATTTCATTTAATACCACGTCGTTTGGAATCTGAATGCATTATTCCATTCGGTTCTTCAGGCCATTTTATTCAATACCAATCATTTGGAATTTAAATTCATAATTTCATTTGTTGGATTAAATCATTTCATTGTAGACTACATCATTTTATCTAATACCACGTCATTTGGAAACAGATTTCATCATTCCATTTTCTTCTTTAAATCATTTTGTTTAATATCGCGTCATTTGAAGTCTGAATTCTTCATTTCATTTATTGGTTTAAATCATTTGATTTTATGCTATGTAAAATTCAATTAATAAAGCGTCATTTGGAATCAGAATTCATCATTCCGTTTTGTTGTTTAAATCATTTTATTTGATACCAGATCATTTGGAATTTAAATTCATGATTTCATTGTTGAGTTAAATCATTTCATTTTAGACTACATCATTTTATTTAATACCACGTCATTTGGAAGCAGATATCATCATTTTGTTTTGTTCTTTAAATCATTGAATTTCATACTAAGTCATTTCATTTAATACCACGTCATTTGGAATCTGAATTCATTATTTCATTTTTGGGGTTCAATCATTTCATTTCATGCTACATCATTTCATATCACACAACATCATTTGGAGTCTGAATTCATCATTCCATTTGTTGGGTCAAATCATTTCATTTCACACTACATCATTTCATGTAATATCACGTCATTTAGAATCTAAATTCATCATTCGGTTTTGTTCGTTAAATCATTTCATGTGACACCACATCATTTGGAATCTGGATTTATCATTTCATTTCCTGGGTTAAATCATTTGATTTCATACTACGTCATTTGATTAATGTAATTTTGGCGGTGACGACTGCCCATACTATTATTGTTCATACAAATGAAATGGTTCATGCTGTTGTTTACTTGTATTGTTTTGCCCTTCAGGGAGTATTCTTATGAGGGGTGTTTTTGTTAATGGTGGTGGTGGGTTTTTTTTGTTGTTTTTATTTTTTTGGACAATGACAGAGTTTAATTCTAAGTTCGAAAATAACGAAAACTAGTTATTATTAATGTTAAAGTTTGGCAGGCAAGTACTTGATGAAGGACATGTAACATATATAACATTAACTTGGTTTTCTTTGTCTACACAGTCTATTCAGCGGTGTATTATTTACAAAAATTAAATAAAGCTACTTTGATGGCTCCATCACAAATGCCAATGTCATGCCTTTTTATTTCCTGCCTTCTGTGTGGGGGGTGGGGTGGGTGGGAAACGGAATGTAATAAATTGAGACTTTTATTCCATCCTTCCCTTTTCCATACTCCATAATTCTGCCCGTGCGTTTGCCTCACTTCCGCTCCTGTACAAACACTCTCCTTAATTATAACTGGATTTTCAAAAACGGCGCGCTGCTTTAAATTTATAAGAATTTGGAAGAAGTGCAACTATTTTGCATTTTATGTTGGGATTGTATATTGTGATAATCCCAATAAATCTATTTCATCTCTGCATGATAACGATATATATTATTATCACCAGTTTTCTCCTGCACTTTTACTTGGATGAGGTCGCACATAAGATTAAATTTAAATAATCCGCATCATCATTTTGAGGCATTATTAGACTAATGGTTGTATGATTCACCTGCTAATGTTTCCACGCAATAATTATTTATTCGTACTAGATTTTACCTAAGTTTGGCATGCAGATGAATATGGTGAGCTGGAAAGTGAGTTTGAGTTTCAGCGTTGTCATTGTTAGGTGAAATTATGGATTCTGATCAACGTTCTTAATTCTCTGCATAAAAGACACTGTTGGATTTAGGACATTTTGGTGTGCATTTAAAAAATTAAGACATGGATGGGTTTAATTTTAAGGATGGTTCGTCATAGCTGAGTTAGTACGTTACAGCCTTGTTTTTTTTACTCAAAATATATGCAGTTTTACTGCGTATGTTACCTTTGAAAAAAAAAACTAACTTAAACTTAATTTGATAAAAGGTGTTATAACTTTTAATGTTCTGATGGTAACCGTGCATATACCTTGTACTATGATTTAAGCAGACAAAACGTCGTAGTAAATCTTCTTAATAGCCTAAGAAATGTAGCGGACTCTGTGGATTCGCTTGTTTGAAAGAGAATAACTCTAGCCTTCCTCCCAATGATTAATGAGATACATACATACATACATACATACATACATACATACATACACTTCCTCATAATGATCAGTGACATACATACATACATACATACATACATACATACATACATACATGCATACATACATACTTACATACACATACATACATACATACATACATACATACATACATACATGTGGAGTGGGGCCAAAGAAATTAAAGAAAACAGTATTTTGTTTGTCAATAAGTTAACTTTTATTCTACAATTGAAGACTTTCACAATATACCGCTTCGGTGGCCTAAGTGGTTAGAGTGTCCACCTCGGATGTGGGAGGTCGCGGGTTCGAACCCCGGCCGAATCATACCAATGACTTATATAAAAATGGTACTAGCAGCTGCCTCGTTCGGCTCTCAGCGTTAAGAAGTTAGTGTTAGGACTGGTCGGCCTGGTGTTAGGATAATGTGACTTGGTGGGATATGATGCCACATGTCTGAGGCATGATGCTCCAGTGTTAGAATCACTATAAACTGTCACACTGCAGACATCGTAACGACATGACTAAAATTGTTAAAGCTGAGTTAAAAATCCAAACACCCACACATACACAAACTTTTGCATTATTCTAGAGAAGATAGTTCTAGTAAGTAAAATTTGATATGGCATAGTCCAGTGTCCTGCAAAATTTGTTGATGCCAAAAATTATTGTCGTCAGCTACGGGATCAGCCTGAGTCTGAAGTATCAGAAGTTGCTGCTCATTCAGAAAACAGCTGTTTTCTAGAACAATTATTAGACCTAATTCATCAGAACAATCTGATAAGGTCTCTTGTATTTGCTCGAAGTCTAGGCCGTAGTTGCCAAGGTCGTAAATATCGTCGGGGTCTTGCAAATATTCACTGTGCCACAACTCGAGTGGCGAACGATCTCCTGCCGTTCTAAATCCATGTTGGTTCCACTGTCCAATAAACTCGCAAACTGATGTGCGAATTCTGGGTGAAAAGAAGCAAAAATATGTTTCTCGTTATCTGAGTCTAACACGTTTTGCTCCTCCATGAATTTGAACAGATCACTGTAAAACCTAGTGACAACTTCGTTAAATTTTCCCCACATTCTTTCTACACGCTGATTGTGAACACTGCGACCAGCAATAAAGCTTCCTCTGTTGCCTCCACGTCTCATTATCATAAATCTAGCATTTTCTATGTTTTCTCTACCCATGTCGCCTCTCACGCGATGCGGTAGACCATACAATATTCACTGCCTTCTCAAAATTTTTAAATGCAGTATGTGGCTTGTTATCTGTAGTTACATGAATACCTGTAATCAGTCGGCTGTAGCCATCCACTATTCCGTGAAAATGATGCGCCTATGTATCAGTTTGTGGTTGGTATCGACATGCCATAGATGATTTGGCCGTTTGACCTTATATGCTCTCCTTTTTATACAGTTCTTCCTTCTCAAGCTGGATTTGATTGTTTGTTCAGCATCACATCATCATAAACTACGAGATTATTAATACGTCCATCGAGATCATCCACAGATGGAGCTTTATCAATATCGGAGATAAAATCAACAATATCATTATCATTTTCATCTTCATCCAACGACTTCGCTTCTTCATTAAAATTTTTAAGCACATCATAGCATCGCTGATCATCTACGGATGGTGCCACTTAATACAACTTATCCCGCTTCAGCCATCTCCTTATCAGATTAAGCAACAATTGCGTCTTACCAGACGCAGATGGACCTATTATAATTGCTCTGATAGAATTTGTTGCCGCTGCATGATGTTTGATTGGCTCTTGCTTTCGTGTCGCTGAGAAATCAATGACATCCATGTTGTACAAATACAATAAATAATATGAATTTATATTGTGTTCGATACAAAGCATCCACCGCTACCAGTGGATTTAACAACAATAACAACGAAAAGTAAAAAGCGTGCGCTTACAGGCAAGTGTGTAAAATGTGGTACAAGCAAATACAAATTTATTTCGTCTAGCCTGACTGATGTCAGGGGTGGTGATATCGCTGCGGGAAAATTACCAGGGACTCCATGGGCTAAATACCCAAGAGAAAAACATATTCCTGGATATAATTATTGTGGTCCTGGAACCCGACTTGATATCCGACTTGACGTACGAGACCAACCAAGACCAGGAGAGTATCCAATAAATGCGATTGATCAAGCGTGCCACATTCATGATGTCGCGTATAAAATTAAAGATATACAACAACGACATATTGCAGATGTGAAGTTGATTCATTCGTTAAATTCCTTAAAAAAAATAAATCTGTCAGAGATAAATTTGCTAGTTTCCTAGTAAAATCTTCAATGAAAGGTAACTAATGCTAGGTGCTGGTAATTAATCATAGATAAATATTATAATGGAATCGATTTATTATAGCCCAAGAGGATATTGGAGAGGTAGAGCAGCGATTAGTAAACTTGCTGATGCAGCGAATGTCACACGTTCTGTTGCTGCAAATTGGTTAGCACAGCAGGCAATATGGCAAATTTATCTACCACCACCTAAAAAATACAGTATGCACATTTTGATGTCAGTACTCCCGATGAAGTTCATCAAACAGATATTTTGTTTTTGCTTCAAGATACTATTAAAAGACGTAGACGTCAATCACGAACGTAAAAATACGCGTTAACTGTCGTTGACGTTGCAAGTAGATATAAAGAAGCAGAACCACTATCAACAAAATTAGCAACTGATGTTGCATCTGCGTTTGAACGAATTTATCAACGAGGACCCTTGCGATGGCCACAGCTACTACAGGTTGATCCTGGCAAAGAATTCCTTGATACAGTATTATCTCTGATGAAAAAACATAACGTCAAAATCAGACGAGGACACACTGCAATTCATCGCGATCAAGCAATCGTTGAGCGATTTAATCGAACACTTGCTGAGAGATTATTTGGATATCAGTATGCAAAGGAAATATCCACTGACCTTAAGTCCGGTGATAAAAGATCTCGTGAATGGGTTGCAAGACTACCAAGTGTGATAGCTGCGTTATATAATGATATTACTCTTGCGACTTCTATGAAACCCATTAGTGCGATCACAAAAAAACATATACCAATACAACGACGTGACTCTTGCTCAAAATAACTAGTACTAGGAAATTTGACTGTAAGATATTTATATGAACCCTGTGAACTTGAAGGTGGTAAAAAAGAGCAACTGATCCTATTTGGAGTGTGACCACACATAAAATTTCCAGCGCGGTAAGATCCACGGGTAGACCTGAAATCTACAGACTAGATTCAACTGCTCCTCAATGAGGATTTGTATGCGAACAATTGAAAGTAATTCCTGAAAATACACAATTACCGCCTCTTTCACTTCTGTAAAAGCAGAACACTAGCACCCTTACATCGATTACACTCAAGACAGGTCAATATCACATTTTCACGTGTGTGACCGAGATTACTATTAATTCTATTCAAGGTGAATTGTCTTGGATTATTATTCGAATGCTGTCATGACATTATTGTACTACATCTTGCACAATGATTATTCTGTTGTTGTTTGATTGAAATGATAAAATCAAAATTCGAGATCAAAGTCTCGTTTATTTTTTTTATTTTTTTTTTTTTTGTCAGATTGCTGATAACTAGCTAATTTTTTATTGACAGCATCTTTATTTTTTTATATCAGTCATTTCCTCGGTCATCACGCGATCTATTACAACTCTCTTCAGCTGAAATATTTTTCTGACTCTCGACACTGCTAGATGAACTAAATTTGACCATTCGATCCGATCATCGACAATCCAGATATTTGTATTAGAAATAATTAATCCCTGTGACGAGTGAATCGTTATAGCGTATCCTAGCGTCCACGTAGATTTGTCCATCGTTAATGCGCTTTCAACGGCATTCATATCAACAACAACAATATCATCAAGAACGAGTTTTTGTTTCTCATTCGTTCCTGGAATATCGACCGTAATATTTTGTTTTCGTGTATCTGCTGGGCGATAACAAAGCGGCACTGGCAAATCCGAAAATCTTTCCTTGTGTAACAGAAATAATTTCTCTTGGAGTGTATCACGAACTATCTTCCGACTTGCGACTATCAAATCAGTAGGCTTCCATAAATTCCAAAAATGATTCATCGGAGTTTCTGCAATTATTTCACGCATTATTTCACATTTAATCTTTTCTGGCTGCAGTCTGATCAATCTTATAAATTCTTTCAGTGGTTCATCAATAGCTCTGTGATCATCAGTTATCTCCTCATAATAATCTACAAACTTTTTCAGCCATTCGTGTGGAGATGATCCAACAAAAGGTGGAGGTTGACCATGATCATCACATATGATAATCGCAGTATTTTTTCGTTAACAGCCAATCGAGAAATATTTTTAATACCTCCAACGATGCTGTACAGATCTCATCCCAAATAATAATCTTAGGAATATGTCTCTCACCCACTCGCTCAGGAGTCCACGTATCTCCCATCCATCGAAAGAAACCATGATGTGTACACGAATTAACTCCACATTCGTTCATTTCTCGTGCAAGCCTATGTGTGGGTGTCAAAACAATCATATCTGCGGATTTATTTAATCGTCGAAATAATTCAATAGCACGTGTTGTTTTACCAGAACCACCGCACCCGTTGAGATAAACTGTCTTATGACGGGTTACAGGACGAAGCTCAGATGGAGCCGATGATAATTCCGATAAACGATTATTTTTACAATAATTATCCTCAGAAATATAATCAGCAGATTCAGAATAATCAAGAAGCTCTTCTCGTTTTATTCTCCATTCACCCCAAGACGCGTCATTGGAAATTTTTAACTGTTTCAGTGATTCTGTTTATTTTTTATTGATATAAAATGAATCTGTAGCGACCCTAACCACGGTATCAGAAAATCTGTTTATCATCGATAATAAATTTATCAAAACATACGCAAACATCGAAGATCTTAAATGAGGAAACTTTGCTGATTCACCATCAGCGTAGCTCACGATTGTAGCTAATTTAGTTCCATCAGTTAATAAGCATTTTATCGGCGTATAAAAATGTTTCTTTCGGTTGAATCGGCAATTATAAAATTGGGTTCAGCATTATCGATGATTAGTCTACAACAATGTCTTTTGTGATCATATGATCCTCCTTGCGTAAACTTACCAATTATTTTTCAGCCGAGATCTTTTGGGAGTTTATTTTCATAATCACTTATATCAGGATTTTCATCATCAGAGTATTTCTTCGGCTGTGGTAATCAAACTTGTTTCTGCGGACGATATGATATAATTGCTTCACTGAATGTCGATGACACCAAAATTCCCGTATCAATCAGATATCTAACTAAACTATTGGAACCCAACATTTTTCTGAAAAATGTCTCCCAAACCAAACATAAACAACCGGGTGGTGATTCCGTGCTAACTCGAATGACTCAATGCATGCAAATCCGGTCAGGTCAAAATCTGGTAAGGGTCCATTTATCGCAGCTCTGGTCATCTCGTGTGTTGGATGTCCAAATGTTTTGAAATACTCAGAACATTCTCCGTATCCAAGAAAACTTCCGGGATAACATGCAACCGATATAACATCTTTATAATCGTATTTAGTATTCCATAATCCACCATGTACGTATTCCATACAACTGCGTTGGATATCTTCAAGAAATTCCAATCGTATTGGTTTCCATGAATTTTTCTTTTGAGAAGCATGTTCAGCGACTAACGGAGCGGTAAAACATTTACTGAGTAATCGTTCGACAGTGATTTTATAACCGCCATCAGCGCCGATTTCATCGATGTTCGTGTATTTCAACACAAGATTTTTCATTTCGTCATGGAGAGATTCTGTAGGATAAATATCCCCATTAGGCTGTACAAACTGATCATAGTTCACAGATTCTGAAGTCTGAAACAACCACACGGATACAAGGTCACTCTTACTGATATTTCTGATAAAATCAAACATATCGCCGCTATAGAATTTAACAGCTCGATTTTGTGGAAATATTATTATATCAGAGGTCCACGCGTGTGCATTATGATCAATAATTTTTATCGAAGTTCCATTTCTTTTATATTTCGATTCATATAAAATCTCTACGGTTGATGTCTTCATCTTATTGGAAATCTTAATTTTTTTCTAGTTCAGCATCATCTTTGATAGACGCGTCAATATCTTTAACTGTTTCTGCCTACTCATTTATTTTTTTACATCTTAGATCCTTTAAACCGTTTCCTTGTTTCGCGTTTGTAAAATGTTCTGTACCTCGCTCAGCAATACAATTTAAGCGAGAAATTTTCATCGGTAGAAGTTTATCAACGTTAGGTTTATCATTCAGCGGATATATCGCATAAACAACCGCAGTTACAGGATATACTCGTTCATAATAAGGTCTATCAATTCCAGTCAGTATTCCTGGTTTTGAATTTTTATCTAACGTGAGAATATTTCCAGTGTGGCCCTGACGAGACACGCGAACAGGATCACGTTTGTCACGGATAATCCATGTGTCGTCATCTGTCGCTACGATAAATTTTATTCGAAAAATCTATTTTCGTGCAATGTCGAGATAATTAATAATTGTCGCTGCTCGCTTGTCATTCATTGTAGCATTCATAACACCTTTTGTGTCGCGTACAATTCTGAATGTTGACCACACATAAGCTGCACCATCATCACGAAATTCTCTCTTGGCTTCACTGACACGATTGATCAGAGTCTTATTCGTTAAATCAATCCAAGCTCGCCTTAGTAATTGAGGGGTTATTCTGTCAAGATCGAATCTGGCTTTAGAGGGCTTAATCGCAGATAATCTCGTAAATTCCTCCATATTATAATTAAGCCAAATATATATTTAAATTGAAGATTAATTATATATATATATAATGATTGAAGCAAAGAATTAGTGTAAGTGGCTTATGACCAGTTGTTCAGTTCCTTGTAACAGGACTTGCGTAAATGAATTATGTGGATGTCATATTCAAAGTATTCGTAGAGGGAGTCTAGGGCCAAAACCGTGCTTGAAGTGTGATGTTAGGGTCAGAGGAGAAACGCAGTTGTGTGTGCAATGTGGTGGTAAAAAATACAGAGAGCTGAAACGATATTATGATAAAAGAAATAATACCGATGGAGTCGAATCTCCTATAAAAAGCGCCAAAGACTATCTCTCCAGATTATCACTCCAACAATAAAATGATAATTTAGACAAATAATATTATTATATAAATGGAGCAAAATGAATTCGTGAAGCAGCCCACCATTAAGAATTATGAGGCATCTCGTGATGGTATCATCAGGCACTGTAGATTAAAAAAAAAACAGTCGGTGTTATTGATAATGCTGGTTATCTCAGATTTAGTGTTGAAAAAGAAAGATATTCATCTCATAAATTCATCTACGAATATTTTTATGGAATAATCGAAGATGGACCTGTGATCAATGGCAGAAAACGTGATAATTCTTTATGTAACTTACAAGCTATTACACGGATTCAGAATTCTGTACGAAGGGGTACTGGGAAATATAGTAAATTTCCGAAAGTTCTTAAATCTGTGAACACAGAGACTGGCGAAGAAATAATATTTCAATCAATGAATGCAGCTGGAAAATATTTTGATATTTGCATTCCTTCGGTTCAGCGTGTCGCAAATGATATAACCAAATCGGCTTATTCCAAAAATATAACCAAAAAAATAACATTTCACTATCTCCCTAATGTATTAGATGATGAAGGGAGATAGCTTCTGTCAAGCAACGCTTTCTCCGCTAAAGCAATTAAGCAGTCGCCCCGCTTGCAAGTGCGTAATATTATATGACTGCCGCTATTATTTTTTACTGTTTCTCCACACTGCGTGCACAAATCCAGGTATGTTATTTTTAGCTCTTACAGGTATAAGACAGGTAACATAGTTGTATACAGACCTACATTTACCTTGACTCTCGAATGACATCCTGCAGAAATTTATGTGTGATTATTAAATGCAGGTATTTCATACGGTGTGTTTGGAAAATTGAAACTTAAATCCACACTGCAGTTTATAGCAATTGTGATTTATTCAGTATACTGATCACTTGTAGGAACTGCCCGTTAGGTAACTTCAGTATAAGTCACGCACCGCTTGCGTGTGCAGTCGAGATAAGTTATGTTTAGATCTCCAGGTAAGATAACTGTACAGACCTACATATACTTTAACTCTCGGATGACATCCTGCAGAAATGTATGTGTGATTATTAAGTGCAGGTATTTTATACAGTATATTTTATATAGTGTGTTTGGAAATTGAAATAAATCCACGCTGCAGTTTACTATAATTGTGATTTATTCAGTATACTGGTCGCACGTAGGTTGCCTGTTTATCCAGTACAGGTAACTTCATAATAATTTCTGAAACATATATTTGTAAGGATGGGTCTGTGGCGCAGTGCTATAGTGGCAAATTCTCATACTCGAGATCTAGAGTTCTAATCTCCGTGACTGACACATTATCGACGGTGGGCGGTATTGCCAATTTTTCATAATAATTGGGGGCTCCAAGCGCCAAGGGATTTTTCATGTACACCTCCTCACCACGTCGAACAACATGGTGGGTGTTGTTTTTCACTCACCCCGGGGTTTGATTTGGGGTGGGTGTACATGAAACTGGAGCCTCCAAAATAAACAGTAGCGTGATGTAGCTCTCAATCTCACTGAAGGGTACCCCACACAAGGACATTCAGAAAGAATGTCGCCAGAAAAAAATATTTAAGGGTGCCCCATATAAAAAGGGCATCAATGAAGGGACCCTTCAACAGCAAATACTGGCAAAAAATGAAGGGACCTGTGGAATGATAACCGTTTATCGTCGCTACTGTTTATTTTTGTTTAGAAATATTATTATTTTTATTCTGATTCTAATTCAGATTTATTTTTTATTTTTTATTCTGATTCAGATTCAGATTCAGATTTAATTATTTTTATTCTGATTCTGATTCAGATTCAGATTTATTTTTTATTTTTATTCTGATACAGATTTGGATTTATTTTTATTTTATTCTGATTCAGATTCTGATTTATTTTTATTTTAAACAAATATTTATTATATAATGCATTCCGAAAATATTCATGCAATTATTTCTAGAATATAGAATTATCTGAACAATTGGACCCTGAAAAAAATTATAAATGAACGGAACGGAAATATGATGGGAGATATACACTAGCAGCCGAGTATAGATTCATTAAGTTACTTCAACAAGCCATGAAGCAATCTCTACTTTATGTCGATGATGAGGATATTCGAAAATTTGTTTCACTCGCAAGCGCGATTGAGAAAGTTAGATTAGAATTATCACGTGAATACGAAACAAAAAAGATTATGAGTTCACGTGTGCGACAGTTGAAAAAAATCATGTGTGATTGTAAAGCCACTGACGAAGTCACTGACTAAAGTCAATAACGATTATGAAAGTGGCTCAGATTCAGATTATAATATTTATTTTTATTCTGATTCTGATTCATAGTATAATATTTATTTTTATTCTGATACAGATTCATATTATATATTTATTTTTATTCTGATACAGATTCAGATTATACTATCTATTTTTATTCTGATAATAATATTTATACAGAATCAGATTATAGTGTTTATTTTTATTCTAATTTATTTTTTCAAGAGAGATTTTTGGTTTTCTTTAGTACCATTTACCCCATCGATTTTCAGAATTTAGTCTGATTTTGATTTTTAGTTGGGTGTAGCATTTACCCCATCAAATTGTAGAATCTGAACGATAGTCAGTAAAATATAATATTTTTATTGTTTCAGCGTAATTTTATCACCAAAAATATAATTTGAGTACCATTTTCCTCATCGATTATCAGAGTTTAGTCTGACTTTGATTTTTAGTCGGATATTTACCCCATCGATTTTAAAAGATTAGCCTGATTTTCAGTAAAAAAAAAAAATTTCATTATAATATTTATTCTGATTCAGATTCAGATTATATTATTTATTCTAATTCAGATTCAGATTATAATCTTTATTCTGATTCGGATTCAGATTATAATCTTTATTCTGATTCGGATTCAGATTATAATCTTTATTCTGATTCGGATTCAGATTGTAATATTATTCTGACACAGATTCAGATTATAATATGTATTTTGATTCTGATTCAGATTATAATATTTATTCAGAATTAGATTATATTTGTTCTGATTCAGAAATATTATTATTTTAGGGTTTTATTCTGATTCAGATTTATTCAGATTATAATATTTATTCAGATTCAGATTTATTTTTAATTTTTTCCTTTAATTGAGAATTTTCTACTATATCGATCATCGATAATCTTACTACGACGTTTGTTTAGACAATAATAACACACCATCAATTGTTGTGCATGGGTTAGTTTTTCTATCTCTGCAATTATTCCATCCATTATATTTATTTGTGTAATTTAATTTGAGAAGAGATTAGTCACGATTTCACATACAAACTTATTGCCAGAATTTCATTCCTCAAATCAAGGAAGTGTCCGGCCTGGTCAGTAGGTCTAAAATGTATCCGTGATAATAACGGATTATGACATCGCAGATAAACCGGACTAACGGGTACTCACACATTTAAAAATCCAGGGGGTACTTCGAGAATAAATGAATATAGGATATATCCTTGTTGTGCCTGCCTGGATTTTTTAGTATCTACTTGATAACGTCCATCAGTAGCATCACACACCAAATTAACTGCGATCGTTGATGTGATCGCGACAACACCTGGTGATACATGCCGACCACCACCGTCCGGATCTTTCTTATGTTTGAGAATATTCGCCGGAGGCGATATTTTTCTCCACGCGTCTACCATCTTTGGAAAGTATTAATCGATGATTTCTTTGACAGTTCTTTTCAGTCATCGGCGTTTAATTCTGGTATTACAAATGTTGGTAATTGTTTTTCTGTTATCGCGTAGTTTCTGAAAAACAATTGCTTAACCGTTAATTTTCCGCCTGGACGAAGATCGGCTAAATTATCACCGGTGGCAATCACTGTTTCAACGACGAATCGACCAACATACCAAAGGTCAAATATGACTCGATTCAGATGTCGTATTGCTGCAATAATTTGTTGTTTCAGATTATCGTTTGGATACTCCTGCACGTAGTTGGTCAACAACTCTCGCAGTTGGATGAGTACACGAATGTATTCAGGTTTAATGGAGTCGGAAAATGCTTTAAGCAATTTTTCTTTGATGGTTGGAGTACTTCCGGTGATGCTGATGGTGAAAAAATAATAGTGCGTCTTATCACCATCGGGTTTGTATTTTATCATACCTTCCGCTGGATTACACTCCGCGTCAACGGGTTTATGGTTTTCCAAATTCTGCCATATACCAGTTTTTCTGTATTCTGGAAGTAACATAAATATTTTCTTGTCATTGGTGAAATCATCACGTTTAGGTTTTGGTGGTCCTCGATAAACAGGTGCTACCTCTGGCCATCCTAATACAGTCTGATCGATGATGATATATATCTACGGCGTAGTCGGGAGTTCATATTTCTATCGCAGCTGATAATGTTGGCCTATGAACCGTAATAGAGATTTTAGATTTTTTTCCTGTGATAGATTTAATTCTGCGCTGGAACTCATCATTGATCTGTTCGATTTGATAACTACCCTTAGGAATACCAACAACTTGCCAATCGAGGGTTCCATCGGAATTATTTTTATAAGAAAACACTAACGAATTTGCGGGTAACCCACCGAATGACTTTGATCTAATATTTGCTCAGCTGTGGTATACTCGCAATTGTGCTAATGCTATTTCTTTGGTTGGAATTGCCGTTGGAAAGATGATGTCGAATTCAGGATTAGTTGAGTTCGTTGATATCATCGTAGTTGTTGGTGGTGTTGTATTAGCGACAATTTGTTGGAGGAGTTCTTGTGGCGTAGTCATTATTATTATTATTTACTTCCTGATTTAAATTAAGGTGACACTGTCTTTATTTCCGACAAGGGGGTTTGGTTTCCAGTTATCAAACTGGAGGTGTCGTGGTAAAGCTTAATCATTTCTGCGAATTCCTGATCTGATATTATTCCATCATTGAGCCCTGATGATATCAGCGATGATAATTTAGCACGCGCTTGTGTTGCCGCTGATAGCAATATTGTATATTCGTGTATTTTATCTGCCGCACACGTAGATATCTTTTTTGCAATTATATTAAGAATACCAGCAACACCGGTTATAACTGCAACACCAGTTCCTATCACTGGTGCTATTATGTATGTGTCTGAAAATGATCCGATTATAGTTGCTGTTCCAGCGACTACGGCAAATGCAGAATCTACGTTTTTGTTTTTTTTTTGTTTGTTTTTTTTTACTGTATACTCGTCTATGATATATTTCATTTGGGTCTGTAACAAACACACTTGCTCGTATCTGTATCTGTTTACAAAATTTAGATCTGACGTTTGTGAAATCATATATTCTAAAGTATTAAGTAATCAACTGAGTTGTTTCAGCGACAAATTCCAGACACCACCAGTAAGACGCTGCGGTTAATTTTTTTATCAGATAGTTCCAGTATAAACGCTTCTTCGACCGCTTGTTTTAAAACAATAGACACGGTTCCAGAAAAATTATCGGTTGAATGACGCCATGGAAATGTGGTAAATATCCTAAATTTTGTAGAGCTGAATACGGACAGCCTATACACACCAGTGACTTCCGCGGCATGTTTGATAGTGTTATTTTGCTGTGACCATGTTGATGATTCTGATTATACTGTGTATACCACGTTGATGATCTGCTTGTGAGGAATTTTAATCAGACTAGTTTTTTTTAACGATATCAGGAATTCCACTGATAACATCTTCTAGTTTTGTGTTAATTTCAGAGAGTTTTATGTCAACAAACAATGGATTTCCAATGAAATCTTCTGCAATTTTATTAAGTTTTTGAAAATTTCTACGAGTATTTAAAAACATATTTACGTGAACGTCATATTCAGATCGCAGTGTGGTTAATTTGTCATCGATTATAGTATCTTTATCGTGTACATATTTCTTTGTTGCGGCATCTTCATCACTTGTTGGTTCTCTTAAAACAACGATTTTATTTCCATTCATGTTGAGTGCACCTTTCATTGTATCACCTGTGGATCGTAAACGATCAGCAACACATTTAGTAATTTCATTTCTATTAGTTGCGACTGATACATTTGAGTCTCTGATTCTACCGCCGTCAGTAAATACTGGAATATTATCCGTGGTAGCACCGTGAACTCTACGAATTATGTCGATAAACTTAATATTACTCGTCTTAAAACACCGTATTTATCCTGAAAAGTAACAACTTCATCCTGGTCAACTCCAGAGAGGTTCTTAATATCAGATAGATCATCTCTAGTAGCATACTTCGATAAATCAATATCATCTTTTTTTTCTTGTCTTTGATAGAGGATCTTCCATGAATATCAACCATTATATGATTAGTGATTATTTAAAACAGAACTCGTGTACGTATGTACAACTTTATGAGGTGCATCGGAAGATTTTGAAATAGCATCGAGTACAGCAAGTGATTCACGGCCGCATATTGGCGGATCAGTTATTGTCTGTGTTGGTAATGTTGAATACCATACGACAGTTTGCACCCCGCTGACATATTTTAAAAATTCCTTCGGTGGTGCCAGTCCATACGAATCAAAATAAATAATTCCACGTGGATCAATCGCGTATGCAACCCAACGACTACCTGGACCAGAACTTCTATCGAAATTGGTGATACCGGTCTCAACACGATTCGGTTGTTTTGGTAATTGATCACGCATAAAAACACCTTTGAAGTTTTTGATATTTAATCGCGAGGCAGCATCAAGTAAACCAAAATTAGACATGTATATATTTAAAAATACACTAACAAGCATTGGTCAAATCATCCAATTTAGCGTTAAACCTTCCTGTAATGTACATGAAGACAAACAAATGCACTTGGAAACAAGACCACAGAAGTCATCCGAAGCATTGATGTTCAGTTGTACATAGGGTTAATGTAGCAAAGGTAGATCAAAGCTATATTCTTAGCTCAGTTCATATTTTCGGGTCTACCAAAAAAA